>CAUYPK010101648.1:17500-96507 GCA_963574355.1 Loris lydekkerianus | reverse complement strand
TGGTGGGATCACACCTACAGTTCATCTTACAAGGGTACATGTGAAACTTAGTAAATGTAGAATATAAATGTCTTAACACAATAACTAAGAAAATGCCAGGAAGGCTATGTTAACCAGTGTGATGAAAATATGTCAAATGGTACATAAAATCAGTGTATGGTACCCCATGATTGCATTAATGTACCCAGCTATGATTTAATAATAAAATAAATAATAATTTATATAGCTTATCATTAGAAACAATTTTTTTTTTCTAACATAGTAGATTATCTGTAAATCTTTTCCTAGAACAGGTGCTGGGAAGAATTTTTTAAAATTCATTAAAAGAATGTTAACATTGATTTTTAGAAGCTCTTCATCAGTGAATTTATTATTGGTATGTAAGCATCTCTACATGTAAATAATATGTCCTAAATGTTGGCAGAAGTAGATAAATAATAAGAACAACTGAAAGATAGACTAGGCTTTTCAATAAATGCAATAATGACAGAAAACCATGATAGCTCATTTTTTTAAAAAAAATTAAACCATTATGTAATTATTGTGTGGATAAATGAGAAATAAAAGATGGCTCTTCCATATACTTTAAATAAAGGGAAATGAGTATTTGAATAGTGTGTATACTGTGTCATAAATTAAGATTTTTGATAAATCTAAATAATTATTCAAGAGAAAACTCTATTCAAGAATAATTATTTTGCCTAAATTTTCCACAACTTTTCACTTCCTCACACCAGCACAACTTGAGCTAACATATTAAACATTTTCTGATTAAACAAGAGGCTCATATTTACAGGTGTGAATGAAATGTGTGAAGTGCATTACAAAGCTATCTTGCAGGATCCTCTGCTGTATTAGCACCTGCAAAGTAACTGCATGTGAGCAGTGCAGGAGGCTAATCAAGGTGGTACTCAGGGGTTCTATATGAAAAGGAAGAAGAGAAAGAGGGGAGAGGAAGACAAAGTTGGAGGAGGAAGAGAATAAAAAGGAGGAGAAATCGGGAAAGAGAGGGAGGAAGCTGGGATAAAAGTGATGCTCCAATCAATGGGTTGTATGTAATTAACTGAATTTAGAACCTTCCAAAAACACAGTCTTCTGACTCTAAGGAATGATGGCATCTTCCATGACTTCTGCCAGCCAGATTCCTAGAGAAGAATGACTTTTACTCTGAGGATGGCAGGCAACTTTCTATGTTGATTAAAGAGACATGTGTTTTTCATGTAATTCAAATGCCAAGTTAATTTTGGAGGTGGCTTTCCAAAATTTTCAGGGGAATCACTTCTGTACATTTATGAAAAAAGATGTGGTCCAATTATAAATGAACCATACTTCAATCTTATAATCAAAGGTTCGAAAAGGCAACCCCTTTAGATCATGTAAAAGTATAAACACCAAAAGTGATAATAGGCACAGCTGTTTGAATCATGTTTTTGTCTATAGCTGTATGGTCAAATACTCAGTTTGAGTTACTAGAATATAGGCAGAATGTTCTAGATTGCCACACAGTAGTGGGAATTTTATAGCACAGCAAAGATATCATACTCTTACAGTTCCTTTGCTCTAAATAGCCATTACCACACACAGGTATTAGCAATATGACAGATTGGGCTGCAAAATATTTATTTCCTGTTTAACAAATGAGACATGGAATCTATAATCTTGAAATCAAATGTACATATCAGAAGTAATTATTAGCTCTTATGGTGTCTTATAAGTAGATGTATAGTCCTTACATGACGTTGCTTTTGTGAATTGCCATGAAGAACAACTTCATTCTATGCTTTTTTAAGGCTCAATTTATAACACCTTACATTAGGAAAAGTAAAATAGGATTTTTTTTCTATAAACCACTTTCATAACTTTAAAAACCTGAATTATGTGTGCTTGCTTTCTCTTTTATTTTCCCTGTCTAATGTTGGTGAACATTGCTGATATGTATAAAGACAGACCCTGACCTAATTTTCTTCCGAACCTTCCTTTTATTCTACAGAAGTTGATGTCCCCATGGTGCTTGAGAGTGTTAAATTAATTGTTGGTAAAGTACTTAGAAGAGAAAAGGCCCATAAGTGCTAACTATTAATTAGTATTTCTATTATAAGTTTGACCTTGAAAGGTGAAAAGTATAGCTCACACAATTAAATATTGGTTATATTTTTAGCAGATATAAAATTCATCTCAGTGAAGAATCAGATTTCAAATGGAAGATAAAATATATGATCTAAATATATCCCATATCTACCTTGAAAAGAAAAAAAAATCCTATATGTATGATATACATACAATATCATACATACATTACACATACAGTTTCAGGCATCATCATTAATATTTTCTAGATTGCATAAAGACTAAGATAAATTAGTCAAGCTAAAGATAAATCAATTTATTATTAAAATGGAGGGAGGAAATAAACTACAACAAATATAAATATCTGTTCATAAATCTATTGTTCTAAAACATATTATATCACAATTTTCTGTAATGGAACTTATATTCTGTTTTGATACCTAACTTACACAGTAAATCAGTGGTTCTCAACTTTCCTAAGGCCACGAACATTTAATACAGCTCATGTTGTAGTGACCCCAACCATAAAATTATTTTCTTTGCAACTTTATAGACATAATTTTGCTACTGTTATGAATCATAACATAAATATCTGGTATGCAGGATGCATTTAGGTGACCCCCAAAGGGCTCGTGACCCACAGGTTGAGAACCACTGTGGTAAGAGGGAACATAAGTCTAATCAATTTAAATTCCTCTCTTTGTATAAAAGTTCTGGAAGACCTAACAAGTCCCTAAGAATTGGCTCACTGTGTGTGTGGTGGACACATGCTATGACTTGTAAGTTTGAACGTGTCTCCCAAATTTCATGTGATGAATGGAAATCATATTCATGTGTTGAATGGAGATGGGATCTTTGTGAGGTAATTAGGATTAAATAAGGTCAGGAAGGTGGGGTTCCCAAGATGGAACGAGCAGCTTTACAAGAAGAGGAAGAGAGATCTGGACTGAGAGGCACACTCTTGGACCCTGCCATGTGATACACTCTGCCCTTGCCAGATGCCCGCTCTCATGATCTCGGACTTCCCAGCTCCAGAACTGTAACAACTCCCTCTCTTTTCTTTAGTGACGGTATCATGTTGCAGCAACAGAAGGCAAACTAAGACAGTATTTTTTGTTTGTTTCTAACCCATCACTCTTGGCACTTTTTTTTCCTTTTCTTAATGGCAGATTATTATGGGATTTATACATTTTGGTTACATAGTTTGTTTTAGTAAGGTTAAAGTCAGAGTAATAGGTGCATCCTTCACCCAAAAAGTGTCCAATATACCTGTGCAATGTACCCACTGGGTGGGAATTTACTCAGACCCTTCCCTCTCTTGCAACTTGCAGTTCATTGAGCTTTGCTTCCATATGAATATATACGTAGGTGCTGATCAACTAGTTCCAATTTAGTCTTTAGTACTCGAGGTGTTTGTTTTTCCATTCTGATGATACTTCCTTTAGGAGAATGGTCTCCAGTTTCATCCAGGTTGTTATAAATATACTAGATCTCCTTCTTTTATGGCTGAATAACATTCCACAGTACACATACACCACAATTGATTAATCCGTTCATGTATGGGAAGCCATTTGGGTTGTTTCCACCTCTTTGCAATTAGGGATTGTGCTGCAATAGATTTGAGTGCAAGTGTCTTTATGATAAAATGTCTCTTTCTCCTTTGGGTAAATATCTAGTAGTGGGATTTCAGGGTGGAATCTGTAGGTCTACTTGTAGTTCTTCAAGGATCTCCATACTGCTTTCCACAGAAGTTTTACTAGTTCGCTGTTCACAAACCTTGCATGAGTGTAACTGTCTCTCTACACCCAATCTGTTGCTTTGGGACTTTATGGTGTGAGCCCCTCTCAGTGGGGTGAAGGGATAGCTCAGTGCTTGTTGTCGTCTGATCTGTGAGAGTTTCATTTGAACATTGTTGCTCATGTATTTCATATTCTTTAGAACAGGACACAGGCCTTTTTCACTCTAGGAATCATGCAGACCTCTTCATTCATCTATCATTTCCAACAATCACATGAAGTTTTGTTTTAGGAAAACTGAGAAACATACAAAAAGCAAAAAACAAAACAAAAACAAAAAGCATAAAACCAGTATGTACCGGCAATCCCATTATCGTATAACATTATTGTATAATTTGTCAGATTATCTTTCTTAAAAAGAATTAATAAAATTTATAGAATTTTAAATTGTATAATTGTAAAACAATACATATAAGTTAAGGTCAGTTGAAGTCATTTTATCCCTATTAACTATTCTTATTTTGCTTCCCATGTTGCAGATACAAATTTCCTGGTCCAGATTTATATGCTTACACACAGAGAAATATAAAAATAAGAAGGTATTTATCAAAGTTTCTATTTCTATATTTATATAAATGCTACCTTGCTGTTTGTATTATTCTGCAACTTACCTGTTTTTAGTAAATATTATATTTCAGCAATCTTCCCTGGCTTGCTCTTGAATTTGTTCTATGGGTTTCATTTGGTTGGTGAATTTTTCTATACCTTACCGTACTTCAGCTGTGAGAGTTTTGTAATGTGACTTGAGTCTGAAATGGCAACCTCTATCCCTCCCCACATATATCACATCAACATCATGATCTCCAGTGAATTTTAGAATTATTTTTTCATGTCCCGCAAAAGGTTGTATTGATATTTGGCTAAAAATTGCATTTATCTATTAATTCTATAGAAAATGTATATATTTTAAATGGTACATCTTCCTCCATTTTTTAACAGCCTTCAGAAGGGCATAAAGCACATCTATATGTGCCTGACACATATTCCTAGGGACCCTTAAGTTTTTCTTGGATATAGACTTAAAATAAAAACATTATTGCATAATCTAATTTTTATACAGAAAAATACCAATGATTTTTGTTTCTCATCACATCTCTTACATTTATTGAACTACCATGTTGTTAATATTTTGTAGATTTTCCTGACATTCATGATTTTCTTTATTTTATATAACTCAATTCTGTTTTAATCTTTTAGTTCTTATCTCTTTTTTTGTCTTTATTTTATTGCCTAAAATCTCCAATAATAATGTTAAGCAAAAGCTATGACGTCAGGCACAATTTCCTATCTTTCTGATCTTAAATGGAGATTTCTGTATCTTTTCTGTACAGTAGATATGAACTATTTTAGGAAATGAATTCATTTATACACAGATACAATTTGGTCCTATAGAGCACTATGTCTTCTTGAGACTGTCTTCTGATTATTTTTGGGAAATGAATAGAATTACTTTTTGTACTTTTTATTTTGCATCTACAAATACATGTGGCTGCAATAAGCAGCTTGCTTTACACACCTTAAGTAATACCACTTAATCAACGACTCTAAGTCTTTTATACTTTTTTCTATTCACTTTATAGGCATTGTCTGAAATTAAGTATTAAAGCTGCTCAAAACACATCAATGTCCATTTAATACATTTCACTAACTTAGTTTGTACATTTTCCAAAGGTATTGTGCCCAAGGCTTTGCTCCAGATTCATGTAAGATTTAATCTGCAAACAAATATACTTGCCTGTCTAACATTTTGTGCTAAAATGACATGCTTTTTCAGATGGCCTCGTTATAGAACTACAATGATAGTAAATAGATAAAAAGAGCTTTATGAGTCTTAAAAACTTATGCTGTCAAACCTCTCAATGACAAGAATGAGAATGGATGCCTTTTACATTCTGATTATTCTCTTCATAAATATGTAAACAATTTATTAAAATATATCAATGTAGATTTTATCTTTAAAACATGCAAAAGGAGTTCATAATAGTGACACAGATTTCAGTGTTAAACAATGAATAACTGGCCATAATATATTTTATTTTTTGCCATAAAATATCAGTGTCCTAAATATGCTAAATTACTTTTGAGATGCTTCAGTGGTCTTGAGAATGTTATCTACCATGCTAAACCAATCAATCACTGAGGAATAAAATTGCATTTATAATTCTCCTGTAAGTATTGGACAAAATAAGGTTTCTACACCTATCAATGTAGCTTTTAATATACTTCCAAGATTTTTAAACAGTGGTATTAAAATGGAAATGAAGAGCATGATAACTCAAACGTGTTTTCTAATCCTTGATATAAAGCAGTGCCTAAATTAATTATCAAGATAAGTCATGCAATTATCTGAATTCAGAATAGGTAGTAAAAACTTTGTTGTTTAATTAATGTTTAAATATAGCTTGGCACCTATAGCTCAAGTGGCTAAGGCGCCAGCCACATACACCAGAGCTGGTGGGTTCGAATGCAGTCTAGGCCTGCCAAACAACAATGACAACTACGACCAAAAATAGCTAGGCATTGTGGGGGGGCCCGTAGTCCCAGCTACTTGGAAGGCTGAGGCAAGAGAATCACTTAAGCCTAGGAGTTAGAGGTTGCTGTGAGGTGTGACGCCACAGCACTCTACCCAGGGCGACAGCTTGAGGCTCTGTCTCAAAAAATAAAAAAAAAATAAAATAATGCTAAATACCGAAGTTCAAATTCCAATGATTTTTCTATATCTGTTTTTCCACCAGTATCTCCTTTTTGCTTTTATGTATTCCAGCAAATCTACATTCTAACTATCGATCATTTTAGTATGACATCTTAAAACCTCCTGCCTGTGTTTATTCACACCTACTCTACTCTCTGCCAAAAATATTTTTCTCTTTCCCAATATTTGCTAGACTCAACCCAAATGTCAAATCATCTTCTGAAAAGTCCACTGCATTTTATGAACGAATATAAACCAACAATACCCTAGTTATTTATTTTAAGCTCCCTAAGCTCAGATTTTAGTAAATGGTAGATATATCTTTAAAATTGTATTTTAGAAAATAGGAATATCAGTTAAGAGATTTTTTACCCCCAAGATGCATAAAGTCTTTTCAGTTTCATCATTAGACCCTTTTCTTCCCACCGTCTACCCTCTCCCAGGCTTCTTCTTGGTCACCAGGCAGGCTGTCACCCTGTCATTACTGACAGTTTCCAAGATCCCCAGATTTTCTTGGTCATCAATGCTGCCATTGTTAGATTGTTACCAGACTATGAGCTTCGGTCATGACCAAAGTAGCCTCTTTCCTTCATTTTTACCCTCAAGTAACTCTACTCCAATCCATCTTACAAACTACTTTCATTTCAATGCATTTCTAAGATGCCAACCTGTCATTTAAGAGACTTCAAAGTATCCATTAACACACCAGGGCCCTCAGAAAATTTAATCTCAAGCAATTATGCATGGCTCTTAATAACATAGGTTCTTTTTTGTACAGAAGACCTTCTCAAACACACTTGCACACTAACAGCAATTTTCTAAACTCTGTTTCTAAATAAGCCTTAATAGAATTTACAGTGCAGGTATATAATAATCATGTTTTGTTTCAAAGGTTTGGAGTAAAGATCATCAGTGTTGCTGATTGAGGATAATTCCTCACATAGAAAATGTGACAAAGAAGTATAGTTTATACAGAAAGCTCCTTATCCACAGTGCTCATCGCCTTAAGTTAACCATGGCCAGAAGATGTTATACAAAATAAGATTTTTTGAAAAAAAGAGTGTGACCATATTCATATAACTTTCATTAAAATATATTGTCATAACTGTTCTATTTTATTAGTAGTTATTGTTGTTAATCTCTTATTGTTCCTAATATATAAATTAGACTTTATCATAGGTGTGTGTGTGTGTATATATATGTATATATGTGTGTATATATATATATATATGTATATATGTGTGTATATATATATATATATATATAGAGAGAGAGAGAGAGAGAAATATTGCATACATAGGGTTGGGTTTGCTAGAATGCATTCCTTGTGTATAAAGGGGAACTACTTAAAAGGCTGGAATTATTTCATCAGCAATTAAAAACTATAAATGTTATTTTCATATACATAGATGATGTCCTATCATCAAGAAGTGGGAAAGATGGCATTTATTTCTGGGTCCATACAAACTGAACAAACCATTGAAATCTCTACAATTTCACACAAGACATCATAATTGGGAGCATTTCTGAGCAACTGTTATCCAAGAAACCTGATTCTAGAAAAATCTTATTAATGGTATCATCTGAGTTCTGATTTTGTTTACTGTACCTCCAAGAGCGAGTCACCAGATCAATTGGCCTGCCAGCTACACAAATGGACCCAGATGACACACACAAGTGACAGATGTGGGGCAACTTTTACAATCTTGGTATTTGGGGTTGATGATTTTAATTCATTCTTGCTGAAAATAAAGTAATACATTTATTGAATTCATCCCTGTTTTAGCAACACATGAAAGAATTTATCTTTGTAATTCTTATAAAACTGGACATACAACCATATGATCCAAAGTGTTTTTCAAACAATAAAGATACGTAAGATTTATCAAAGTTAATTCCCTTCATTCATCCACTCAATATGTACTGATTTGAATATAGGTAATATGCTAAGATGTGAACCATTAGACTCTTAGATGACATTAGTCTCTTGGATTACATAAATGAATACAGCAAATATCTCTGCCTCTCTGCACCTCTCTCTCTCACACACACACCATATTGGACTTTAAGGAAATGTATGGATTCATCTCGCAAGCGCCCCTGCAGATAGTCTTTAAATAACTATTTCGATAATAAATTATCTTATTTGAGTACAAATAATTAAAAAGGGAATAGAACAGGAGCTCTATAAATATGTTATAAGGGGAAAACCCATTAAGAAATAAAAATCAAGACACATTTTAGGGAGGAAACACTTTGTCACAGAGCCCCCCAAAATGATTAGTCAATTAATCATCAGGTTAAAAATATAATAGAAATATCCACTGCTAATACAGCTCCAAATATAGATGTACATGATCAAGAAGAAAATAATAAAATAATATAAATATGTTGAAAAAATAAGCAGGCAGAGCTCAGGAAGGAAGTCTGAAAGAAACATAAAACCATCAGAGAATTCACAGTGGAAGAAGTGAAGGAAGAGAATGAGCTGAAACAAATAGATTGTGCATGAGAATAAAGAAGTTAGTTAATGCAAATGAACAGACATAAAACAATTCAATATATGCATAACTGATATTCTTAACGAATACAAAAGAAATGAGACAAAAATGATGGTAAAATTCAAAGAAATATTCTTAAAAAGATTCAAGTCTCCAAATAAAAGATACTTCAATATCTCTCATAAAACTGATGCACAATTATCTTTTTTTAGGCAGTGCCTGTGGCTCAAAGGAGTAGGGCGCTGGCCCCATATGCCGGAGGTGGCAGGTTCAAACCCAGCCCTGGTTAAAACTCACAAAAACAATTATCCTTTTTTTTTTTTTTTTTTTTTTGGAGACAGATTCTCACGTTGTCACCCTGGGTACGGTGCCATGGTGTCATAGCTCACAACAACCTCCAACTCTTGGGTTCAAGAGATCCTCTTGCCTCAAGAGGAGTTTGTCTCTCTTTGAGCATGTAAGTGCTATTTTTTTCTATTTTTTATTTTTAGTAAAGCAGGTCTCCCTTTTTTGCTCAGGCTAGTCTTGAACTCGTCAGCTCAAGCAATCCACCTGCCTCGGCCTCCCAGAGTGCTAGGATTATAGGCATGAGCTGCCATTCCCAGCCCACAATTATCTTTTTTATAATTTCAGATTATTGTGGACAGTACAAATGGACTCCACAGTTTGCATTTGTAAGGTTAAGGTCTGATTCGGAAGTGTTTCCTATGCCCAGGTAGTGTGTCACATATGTACCCAAGGTACCCATCAGGTAAGAATATACCTAACCCCTCTGTCTATGCCCCCTCCCCCACTTAAATTTTCTTGAGTTTGTCTCTCTTTGAACATGTAGGTGTTAACCTACTACTTCTAGTTTAGTTGGTTTTTTGTTTGTTTGTTTGTTTTTTATTCTTGTGATACTTCACTTAGGAGAATGGTTTCCAATTCTTTCTAAGTTGTTACAAAAGTTACAGCATACCATGGAACATTATTGAGCCATAAGGAGATGATTCATGGTTATCTTTACTAAGTCTTACCTTATGATATTTTCCAGATTTTAAAAATAAAATAAATGCCATCATGAATCTCAAGGAAGTATAATAAAAGGAAATAATATTAAATAATCTACAAAGAGACAGAGTCAGGCTGCCCCAGGCTTCTATGCACCATCATCCAACAGTGTAAAACAGTGGAGTAACATCTACACCGACAATAGTGAAAAAAGGGGGAGTGATTCATTAACTTTCTATATTCCTAAAATGGAGATAAAAATTTTAAGATATTTGGGGAAAGGCAGATATTTCCAAGCACACATTAATTCAGGAACTATGGTTGCCAT
The DNA here is from genome assembly GCA_963574355.1 of Loris lydekkerianus. Taxonomy (NCBI): domain Eukaryota; kingdom Metazoa; phylum Chordata; class Mammalia; order Primates; family Lorisidae; genus Loris; species Loris lydekkerianus. Next base: position 86,133 of record CAUYPK010101648.1, on the reverse strand, counting down.
GAGTAACATTATAAGAACCATTAAGGGCAATACTTTTCAACAAAGGAATATGTCAAAATACACTCTCAAGGAAAAGAATATGTGGAAATATGCTTTCAAAGATCTGACAGTAAATTCAAATCTATTTAAATGTAACAATTAGACAACATGCGATGAGGGACTCATAATACAACACAGAACATAAATGTCATAAACTACAACAACCCCAATATAATAGCATAACTAGAAGAGTTTTAAAAGTAAAAATGCATAAAAGTGAGTGTTCAAGATTATGGCTCTCCATCATGAAAACAAACAAAAAAAAAAAAACAAAGAAACTGTATGACAGAAACCTACATCAATCTCACGGAGCTCAACTGATAAAGCCACTCTGTACCTTGTACCTGTATTTTAGAAATGCCCAGATAGTTTTCATTAGTAAGAGCAGAACAAGCCTAATTATTTTATGTTTTTCCCATTTTACACATAAATAACCCTTTTTTTGAATTTTAATGCAAAATTTTTTCTACTGGTATTTATTATTCTTTATAATCTTGCTCTGTTTCATCTTGTATATTATTTTGCCTGACTCTCCTTAAGATAGAAGTAGTCATTTCCCCCTCTAAATGTGCAAACAATTCTATTATTTCATTTATGCTGCCATATTTTTAAGATATTAAAAATTGTATAAAGACAGAAATATATTATATATTTCTCCCCTATTAGATGCATTCATTTTATTCTGTACTGGCTGCTGACTCAGAAGCTGGGGACAAAGCCGTGAAGAGCCAAAGTCTCTCTCTCTGAATCTCACATTCCTTCTGGCATCTGCAATACCAGCTCCATCATGTGAAAAATTGCAGAAGGGGTGAATGAAGAGAATTCTATCACTTGATAACATAGAATGTCAATCCCTTTTCATCAATGAGACAGAAAATGATATATTTTTTAGTATATGTATTGTGTATGCATTAAGCCTTATTAAATGTCATATATTAAATTTTGCATGCAAATACATATTCTTAGAGAAGATAGAAGTACATTCATGCATATATGCACACACATATTAAGTCTTCAAAGTACTTATGACCTGACTGTGTAGAAAAGAAACAGTAAGTAGGAAAACATGAAATGACAGAATGCTAAAGTCTGTGGCAAACAGTGGGGAATACCATGTATTGAAAATATAGTTCTCATAAATTTTTTATTCAATTGGAATTTAATTATTTAGGGATTTTCTGTGGATCAGCAATGACCTTTGTTACACCTCTTCCTCCCACTTGCCATTTAGACATTTCCTACCTTTTTCTTTTTTTTTATTAAATCATAGCTGTGTACATTAATGTGATCGTGGGGCACCATACACTGGTTTCATAGATCATTTGACATATTTTCATTGCACTGGTTAACCTAGCCTTCCTGGCATTTTCTTAGTTATTGTGTTAAGACATTTATATTCCACATTCACTAAGTTTTACATGTATCCTTGTAAGATGCACCATAGATATAATCCTACCAATTACCCTCCCTCTTCCCCTCCTCCCCCCTCCTCTCCCTCTCCCCCTTCCCCATATTCTTAGGTTGAAAGCTATAACCCAGTTATAACCATTTCCTACTTTCTTAACTCCTTCAAGACAGAGCATATTGGAGACTTGAGGACACTTTTCTTGCTGTCAGAAGCCCTAGTTAAAAGTTTAGAGATGGAGATATTTAATATACTGGCCAAAATGTGGCTAGGGAATTACATGTGAATTTCAATTCATTCTATTCACATACCTCTTTATTATCTTGGATAATTAGAGTTAGTTGTGATTCAAAAAGAAATTTTGGTTGTGGTGATAATTATGATAGGACAAAAGATAAATGATAGAATTGGACATTTTTTACATATAGATGACATTTTTTAATTTCTAGAAATATACATAGTATTATTCTTTACATGTATTTTTAACCATACAAAGAGTGTTTAATGTTCCACATTATATAGAACATTTTATTTCACCAAATGAAGAGTTGAGAATGACAGATTTTTCATTGAGATGAAAGAAAGAGAAAAGTAACCTATAATTTATTCAACAACCACTTACATTTTATTCAACTCCTAGTTGCTGAGTGCTCTTATAGGAAGTAAGGGTAGTGCAGTGAATAAAAGGCGAAAGTCTCTTTAGTTAGAGAACTGACATTCTGGTCAACTCTCTACATATTCAGGCCTCTCCCAGAAGGCGGCATATGAATAAAGAGCAGAAATTTTGAGTGAGATGAAGAGAAAGATGGAGACCTACTCTTATTTCCATCATGACCACAATTGGAGTACCTAAATTATTATAGATACTTAAAATACTGACGCATATGAAGAGTACATACTCAGTGGTGGTAATAAGCAAATATGTAATAAAATATAAAGATTTAGCTGACCTATTCACACAAAGAAATTTTACTATAGCTACACAAAATATTAAAGAAAAGCCAAAAAATTCCTATCTGTGAGTTATTTCCTTTTATAAAATGTTAACCAGAGAAAAATTTTAAAAGTAACCTAATGATAAAGGTATCATTTAATTCCCATGGAGATAATAAGGAAAACATTAAAAATTAAAATAAAAGCAAATGAACTTATATCTAATACAAATGTGGCAGAAACTCACAATGTCTGTTATAAAAATACCCCATCAAAGATAATCATTGTTTGTAAGTAAAACTATGATTTATTCTTACATAATAACAGCTAGTAAGCATGGAATACTTGCTGTATGCTGGGTTCCTTTCATTTTACATGTATCTTCTCCTTCAATCTTCATAAAAATAAGGACTTGTTACTATTTTTGTCTAATTTTACATGAAGAAATTGAGGATTAGTTAGGATTTACAACTTGCTCATGGGGAGCCATCTATTAAGTAGTGGAAAAGAAATATTAACCCAGGTAACTCAAGACCCACTTGCCCAAATGAAATACTGGTTGGAGGTGGTGTGATTTTATATACCAGTGAATGTCAGCTTCCTCATGTCCCATTTAACTCTCAAAAGTATACCGATTTAAAGGCTAAATAATATGATCACTGTAATCGGAGGTCTTTCTCCACACAGGTGAATTTCTTTTAGTCTGTGCCACATGGATACTGGGACTTTGTTAAGATTATTGAAGAATTTGAGATGCCAAGACTACCGTGCATAGCAACAAAAGCAGTTGGTTCCATTAAGAAGTGCTATCCTTAAAAGTTTCCTCCAAATAGAGTCAATGATAAAGTGCATCAAAATTTAGCATAAGCTCACAATTTAGACTCAACCATAATTCATTCAAAACCATTGTTGGTGTGTGCATCTGCATGTGTGTGTTCATGCGTTTCTGTGTGTTCATGGATTTGGGAGGTGGAGAGCTCAAAGGAAAATCATCCTATTAACCTCTTCTTAAATCGGATTTGGTATAGATTGTTTTTAGTCATTTGGAGCATTAGACATTTCTCTGTCCAATCCTTTTGATTGGGGCTTCTTTTCGTAAATACTGATTGGCAGTGACTTGAGGAATCAAGAGACCTCCCCTTCTGTATAACCAGTTAATATTTCTTGATCGGAAATAGATCTGGATTAATGATGAAATAAAGAGGGCTAAATTTTCTATGAGAATCATTTTATACAATAGAGAAGTTATTATCTTTACATCTAGAATGAAAACTTTGTATCCTATTATGCTCTTTTAGAAACTAAAGGAACTTTATTTTTTGCTTCATTCCCCATTCATTTATTTACACCCATAATGAAGAAAGCATTCAGAACACATGGAGGTCATAAGAAAAAAAAATCAGAAATTTTTAAATCTGGAAAATATTACAAAAAATTTACAGTCAAACCAATTATTAAAAAATGGTGTTTTCTTAGAATATGTTCTTACACTAAAGGATGATCTGAAATAGTCACAGAAATATCACTCTCGCCCCTGGTCTTCAATTAAATACAACAAAATGTTTTAAGACTTATTCTTCCTCTCAGAATTGTCCTCTAGGGTAGTATCAACCTGGTTTATATTTTACTGTATAAAGGGTATCCAGTGGAAGAATTCTAATATCTCAAAGTGAAGCATACAAAAAAAAAAAAAGGAGTTTTTCCTTTACTGACTGCTCCAATCTTTTCCCATAGGGATTTAGTGGGATAATCAAATATAGGTCAAACCCAGGAACTGGGCTGGTTAGTTCAAAATCTCAGGTTTCAGTCCAGGAGACATTTGCTTCTAGAAAATTTGTCTTTCTTGTTGCTTAACTTGAGTCTTCTGCAGATTCTTGTTATCAGGCCTTTGTCAGATTTGTAACATGCATAAAAATCTTCTCCCATTTTGAAGGCTGTTTGCTTTTGTTGTGGTACCCTTATCTGTGCTGAAGGGTTTTAACTTGATCAAATCCCATTTATTTATTTTTGATGTTGCTGCTATTTCCAGAGGGGGAGGTCTTACTTGTATAATCCTTTCCCGTCCCAATATTTTCACGTGTTTTCCCTATACTCTCTTCTGCAACTTTTACTATTTCACATATTAAATTTAGATCTTTTGTCCAGCAAGAATAAACCCAAATCTGTAGATGCTGGTATGGGTGTGGGAATGCAAACCAATACAAACTTTATGAAAAGAAGTATGAAGAATTCTTTTTTATATAGCATTATCTTTATTGTTTGGGGAATTTTTTCTTTCTTTTTTATTGGTTCTGATTTATTGACAGTACAAAGAATTAGGATATAATGTTTACATTTGTTACGTAAAATTCCTCTTATATTTGTGTCCCTCCCCCCAAAAAGTGTGCTGTACCCCCTAACATTGTGCCCATTAAGTGGGAGCACACCCATCCCCCTTCCTCCTCTCCTCTTCCCCCTCCCTCATACTCCTGCCCCTCACTTTCGATTGATTAGAGTTATTTTCTTATGTGGGTAATAGATCATCTACTGGCTTCATATTAGAGTTGAGTACATTGAATTCTTGCTTCCTCATGCTTATGATACTTTACTAAGCAGAATGTGCTCCAACTCCATCTAGATTAATACAAAAGATGGAAAGTCTCTACCTTTTTAATGGCTGAATAGTATTCCATGTATACATATACCACAGTCATTTTACCATCAGGACATGTGCACTAGCTTATTTCACAGAGCTCACTTTATAATTGTCAAAATGTGGAAACAACCTAAATGCCCACTAACCCAGGAATGGATTAACAAATGGTGGTATATGTGTGGAGAATTCTTAAAGAACTAAAAGTCGACCTTCCATTTGATCCCCAACCTTATTTCTAGGTATCCACTCAAAAGAACAAAAATAATTTTTACCACAAAGACATTTGCACCAGAATATTTATTGCAGCTCAACTCATAATTGCAAGTCATAGAAGCAACCCAAATGCCCATCAATTCATGAATGGATTAACAAACTGTGGCATATGTGTACCATGGAATATTATTTAGCCATAAGAAAAGATGGAGACTTTACATTTTTTTATGCTTACTTGGATGGTGTTGAAATGCATTCTTCTTAGCAAAGTACCTTAAGAATGGAAAAAAATATCAAATGCACTTGATACTAATATAAAATAAATAAATAAATATATATATATATAATTATATATAAATATCATTTATATATTTATATAAATATAAATATCATACCACACATATGATAAAACACAAATATAGTCTAGCAAGGGGAAGGGGACAAGAAAGAAGGGGGAAGAAAGAAGAGAGGGCGATTGGCTTGATCTCACTTAATGTGCACCATGTGAGGGTGTTCAGCCTCCTGAGTGAAGGGCTCAACTACAATTTGAATTTTACCTTAGAAGTGAGAACAATGTAACCTAAAAATGTGTACCCTCATATTAATTTGAAATTTAAAAAAATAAAATAAAATTAGTGTTTTCTAAGTATTCTGAGGGTACAAAGATTCTTTTTCACTTCACATCAACTAACCTGAAGCATATGCCAGGGGATAAGGGATAGGAAGAAAATTAAATAGACAAACAGAACCCACAATATGAAATCACAGGTGCACATGCACCACATGCGGGTGAAGCGCACATCGCCAGCAGCAGGTGCCCTGTGGTCAGGTTTCCAGAATTAGCAGTTCAGGTGTAGACCACCATAAGAGGCAAAAAAGACGGTTTATAGTAGGAGAATCCAGGGATGCTGAGTCTGAAATGATGAGGCCAGGATGGAATAAAATTTAATCTAACAAAAATAGCATTGTGGCTATTTGCTACAGAATGGGAGTTACCAAGAGCAGGGACAATATCTTACACTCATATTAGCCACGATTGTTCCCATGCACTTGTGAGACATACTGAAGAAAAAGAGATGAAGAAAGTTATAAGCTATTTCCAGGCTAGGGAAAATTGTCATCTTCCTTAATTTTATACATTTTTCCTAACGCAAGAGTGAAAATCAGATATTCAGCCTCTACCAGCAAGGCAGTTATAATTTGCCCTTTGCAAATATTTGATTTGTTACAGGATGTGCCACCCCTGCTGCCATGGTGGAAAACGTACTGCACTTTTCACTAAGACCTCCACCTTTTCTCTTTGCTTCCACCTCATCTACGCAGTCTGGGCTGGCTGTTACCCACAGACTCCCCCCGGGGTGAGTCGGGATTGAGCTTCCCAGGTCATGCTTCAGAGAACTAGAGAAGCCAGTGGCAGCCGCCAGTTCTGTTTACCCCTTGTAGAACCCACCAGCCCAGGAACATCCTCTCTGTCCAGTGTTGGACCAACCTGGGCAAAAGCAGGGAGAGGCAGAATCAACATGAGACTTTTCTTATGCTTTCAATGTGATTTTCATTCAGTTTTGCAGATGATGCAGGAGGCTGAAGCATGTTTACAAGTATTGGCACTTTCTAGAAGGCATTCTGGTTTGCTCATGCTACTATTGAACTTTCTGTGAAGGAACTTTTGAGACTTCCTATTCCACCATTTCATTGACATCTCTAGGTATTGCTTTTTGTTGTTGTTGTTTGTTTTGTTTTCAATACCATTTAGACTATTCCTATTTCTAGGTTGGTGATGGTTTGGTCATGACAGGTATGAGGTTTTTTCTTTTTTTTTTTTTTTTTTTTCAAATGCCTTTGGACATTTTTATTGAAATGATATTAAAGTTTTTTACCTTTAGCCTCTTAATAAGGTAAATTACAATGATTGATTTTAAAATATTAAATCAAATTTGCATGTCTGTGATGAAGCCAACTTATTTGGCCATGACATATTAACATATTTTTACACATTGCTGGATTTGATTTGCTAATATTATGCTAAGTAATTTTCAATCTACCATATTTCTTCCTTTAATTCTGTCAATTTTGCACCTAATTTTTTGAAAGCTTTGTTATTAGGTGCTCACACTTTTATGAATATTATTAATAAGTTGATCTTTTAATCATTACTAAATAGCTCATTTTTTCCTTTGATAATAATTTGGATCTTTGAACCTTTGTGCTATATTTTAGTACCTACTGTAGGGATTAAAGTATATATCCATAACTTTTCAAAATCTACTTAAAATTAATACTCTATAACTCCACCTGAAATATAGAAACCTTGTAAATTTATTGGTTCATTTTCCCTCGATCTTTTACATTATACTTTCCTTATGCCTTATGTCTGTATATTACACACATTAAGATAATGTTATAATTATTTTTTGAACAGTAGTAATGCATTTTAAAGATGTTAAAAAAGGGAAATTATATTTCCCTCATTATTTACTATTTCTGATGTTTTTCATTCCTTCTTGAAGATTGTGTTTTTCTCAGGGCTTACTTAACTTCACATTAAAGAATATCCTTTGGAATTTTTTATAGTGCCTGGAATTCCAATTTATGGCAATAAGTTATCTTAACTTTAATTTAGCTGAAAGTATCTTTATTTTGCCTTTGCTCTTGAGGGACATTTTGTTATATTTTTTCATCCTGAACTCAAATGATATTGCTCCACTGTTTTTTGGTAAGCATGGTTTATAAGAAGTCCGGGTCCCTTCGAATAATAAGTCCTCGTTATATTGTTTTACTCTGGTTGATTTCAACATTTTTTCTTCATCTTTTGGTTTCAGTAGTTTGATCATGCTATGCTTAACCATGCTCTTCCTTGTAAAATCAGCCCTCTGCTTTATGGATTCTACAACCATGAATCCAGTCAATCACAGATCCAAAATATTTAGGAAAATATCATACCTGTACTGAATATGTACAGACTTTTTACTTGTCATTATTTTCCAAACAATACAGAATAACAATTATTTACATAGTGTTTGGATTTTATTAGTTATTACAAGTACTGTAAAGATGATTTAAAATGTATAGGAGGATGTAAGTTATATACAAAAACTATACCATTTTGTAAAAGGACCTTGAACCTCCACAGATTTGGGGACACACAAGCATCCTAGAACTAATCTCCCATATGATGCATTTTTAAAGAATGGTTGACCATGTATGATGCATGTATGTTTTATCCAGGTACGTGGGTGCAAAAGAACACTTTGTGAACTTATCACTGTGTCACTGTGCCTAATTAAGGTAGCTACATAGATTTTGGATGAAGATAATCTATTGCAGGCGTAAACTAGTTTGTTGATGTGCTAAGGTTTGATGTAGTGTCTAAAATTCTTGTTTGACACAAATACACTTCCTAAATATACCATTTTTTAAAAAAAGATTGCCATGTTTCCACAATCACATAGCACAACTATTCAATATTGTATGGAATAATTCCAAGTGTTTCTGTTCTTTAGGGTAAGAGATTCATTGGCATCCTTTGGGTAGAATAGAATTTTGATTCCGTAATTAGAGTGTTATAATCTCGTAAATTTGCTAATGCAGTGACTACTGTTAGGATATTGCCCCCAGAAAAGCCCCTCCTACTTTCTACAGACCAAGATTAACAATGGCCTGCCCCTAACACTTCTTCCGGCCAGGTCAGTAACTCCTTATTGGCTATTCTACCCTCCCATCACCATTCTAAGACTTCCCCTAACCGAACCTATATAACTCTCTCTCCCCACTCTCTCTCAGTCTCTGACTCTCACCCCCCTTTCCTCTCTCTCCCCCCCCCCCCTTGCTTTCCTCACTCCTCCTTGATGTTGGAAAGAACATCCAGGGTTAGGTCCCCCCTAACCAATAAAGACCTTTCATACAAGCCTTGGTGGTCTATGAGATCTCTGCTGGTCGAGTGCCCCCCCCCCTTTCAACTACCACCACGATTTATACTTCCAATAGGAGGTAAAAACAATACAGTTCAATCTGATTTCCATATTGAGTATCCAAGAGAGATTGTGTCTGCTTTCACTTAGGGGTTTCGATATATTTCTAACAACTGCAGGAGTACATTGCAAGTTTCACTGGCTGAACAAAGAAAGCTGATGAGTATTGTGTTGAGAATTTGTGCCTGTCTGCAAGCAGTTATAAAATAGGCAGTAATATAATGATTCTGTCACCCCAAATCATTCATCAGCTGTCTCATCGTTGAGATAGCTTAATTTCCATAATGGCTATATTGCATAATCACTTTTCAATGCATAATTATTAAATGGAGTTAAGCAGTGTGTGGGCCAAGTGTCTGGATCATCAGTTCCAAGCACCGAATGTCACGAAAATGAGGCCAGCCGCTGTGTTACACCGGCAGCAGCATGTTCAGCCTGTTTCTAGAAAGAAGCAGTAAATTGAATGGAAAACCTAATATCTGTGCATTATAGACTGTGCAGTTTTCTGTAAGCTCCAAATTGGTATATTTTGATAGCTTTACACACCATTTCCTCCACTTGCGTCCATTAAAATCCACTGAACTGATCATTCTACAAATCCCTGGAAATCTGCAGCTCTAGCCTGGATGAAAATTCATGTAATTTTATCTTTTGGAACTTAGAAGGTAGTGATAAAATATGAAACATGTACGTCTTTAAAGTTTTAGAGATTTTATAAATATGATTATTAAAATAGACTTGTGATATTAGTGTTATTCTCAAAATATATACATCATAAGGTAAGTGATTTACTTAAAAGTAATGTGGTCCATTTCCTTTTATCACGGGATCAAAAAATTTCCTGAGACTTAAAAATATGATGACATGACTTGGCAGCTTATGGCATTATTTGGACAATACCGCCAGCTTCTTAAATTTCTAATCAAATGTGTTTTTCTCAACAACATTTGATGATTGTTATTCTTTACATCTACTACACAATTTTGGTTTTTTTGCAGTATTTGGCTGGAGCTGGGTTTGAATCCACCACCTCTGGCATATGGGGCCAGCGCCCTACTCCTTTGAGCCACAGGCGCTGCCCCATCTAATACACAATTTTAACATTGAATTTTTATAAGGTTTCTTTCAAATATCTATTAGTACAGTAGATGATGAGCTTGTTTTTAGACTAATTTCTTTTTCTGTGCATTGTTCAAAATTATTGGGTTCTAGAGATTTCCATTTAGTTTTTAATATTTTATACTAAAACATAACATTTTGTACAACAATTTCTGGGCAAGAGATTATGGGAGGTGATTTAAGTTAAATACATGAGCAAAAGCGTGCTGTAAAATTCATGTTTTCCCTCAGTGTTCTGCAAACCTTCTTGCATGCCAGTAGATAGCATCTGGATCCACCAACTCTAATTAAGCAAACACAGCAAGAGAAGATCTTCTTACTGCTAACCCACCTGACACCTGAAAATTCCTCCTTAAACTATACATACTAATGAGAGGAGCTTTAAGCATTATCAAAGACAACCTCCGTTCTTTACTTCCAAGCCTAACAAAAGCCAAGGAAATGAGAAATCTGAGTTTAAGTGTAGACGCTTAACAGCTTTTCTTAGTGTTAATGTCATTTTCTAATTTTTTTAATGTATAAAAATAAACTACATTTTGCATATTAGTTTTATCATGTAACTACTAAATTCAGCATATATCTTTCTACTTGAATTTACACTCTAATAGGTTTTAATTTTAATAAAAAAGAAGTAGGGTGGCGCCTGTGGCTCAAAGAAGTAGGGAGCCAACCCCATATACAAGAGGTGGTGGGTTCAAACCCAGCCCTGGCCAAAAAACTGTAAAAAATAAAAAAATAAAAAAGAAGTAAAGCTAATTATCTTTAATAATGTGTTATTACTTCCTTAAGAAATAGGTTCCAAAAAAGACTTCACACGACTCTACACCTGCAAAAATTTCCTGAAAATAAAATTTTAATTCACAAATACAATTTATTTGGGGGGACCTCACCTAATGTGCATGATGCAACGGTACATTTCAAAACTATTAAGAAATTAGTATAATTGTGATGGATGTGTTACTTAATTCAATGTCAACATTTCACATTGTATATCAAAACAGTACCCTGAACCCCATAAAGGCATCAATGCACAAAGTGATGATTTAATAAAAAAAATTTTTTTTAAATAAATAAATAAAATTCCCCCCCAAAAAAGATTTAGCAAATACTAAATTATTTTCTCTGTGTTAAAAGGTTATATTTCATATTTGTTTATGTTTTTGAAAATTATTACAGTAAAGAATCCAGATAGAAAGTGTTTTTGTTTGTTGAAATAACTATCAGAAGAAAAATATCTAGTGTACAGATATTCTGGGATATTCACTTAACTTCATTTACTATTTGCAAAGAATAATTTTATGTAGTAAAGCTCAATACTCTTCATGTGATTAAAAAAAAAAAAAGTCCTATCCACTTGAAGGGTTTCCATACCTAGATACCTAGGATAATTTTTTGAGAAATCATGACATGTCCTTGTCATCTGGCAGCTGATAAATTGGTATAAAAAGTATGAATCATATCAAGTCATGTCTGACCCCCATCTCTCTTACCTAAATAATAATAATAATAGTAATAATAAATGCACTTTATTCAAATGCAATGTTAAGTGAGTGATTCTAAATAATCATATGGCCAAGTGGAATAAGCAGTCTCTCAGAACTGAATGTTATTATTTTCATGGATTTCCTGGGTTGAGGAATTTTGGGGGCCCTTCCAGAAATAGCTGCTTCACTCTCCAGATGAGAGAATAATCTGTCTTTGTAATCACTGTCCTTTGTCTCAGGGCACTGCAGCTCTTCCTTTGATGGATGTGGAGCATGCAAGTAAAGAATAATATTGATCAGGTTTCCCCCAGTCAGGGCTGGACAAGAAACTGCATTTTCCAGGCACAAGCAAACAGAATTTTTCTATCCAAATTGTACTCTCTGAATATAAGACAGGAGACAAGCAGGTTTTCCAGCATTTCATGTAAGCTAGGCTCCTTCTGGAGTGGACTTCCTGCCTTATTCCAGAGCAGAAGGAACTGCATTCATTTGTTAATACCCTCAATGCTAATCACCATGGAAATCTGTCAAGTCTGGCAAAGTATAATTCCCAAAACAATATAATCCCACTAGACAAAAACTCACATAGGGATTTCCCAATTGGGTCCTCCCACCCCTGCCAGAGTCTCTGGTGCCTTTCCTTCCTTTTCTATTACTTTCTATTTAATAAATCCTATCTTATCACTGATCTTTATGGTCCTTGTGTTCATTCTCTGAATCTCTAAGTCCAAGGATCTACTGCAGAAAGAATTTCTAGGAATAATATTTTCTAAGATTTTATCAGTTTTCCTCATGATAATTTTCTTGGGTATAATATACCATTCAATCCATTTTTAAAAATGAGTATGCCCACATAAACCACCCTTCTGTTAAGATAAAAAGTTCCTTTCTGCTACATCAGGGTTCCCCAAGACTGTTCCCCAGGCTTAGTAGGGAATAGTCTTGGGGAACCCTGGTGTAGCATAAAGGAACTTTATGATTTGCTGAGAGGACTCCCAAGACTCAGTATATAGTCATACTCATGTCAGTGATTTATTACAGAACATGGATAAAAAGAAAAATCAGCAAAAAGTAAAGGTGGATACAACAAAGTCTGGAAAAAAGTAGGTGCAAGAGCCCAAGAGTCTCTTCCCTTTGGAATCACACCAGATGAACTTATGTCACCCAGTAGCAAGTTGTAATGGCAAGTGTTAAATGCTGTCTTCCATGAAGGCTCTTCAGAGACTCAGAGCCCATGGTTTTGATTAACACTGACCCTGTAGGCATACGTTCCCTAGCATGTATAAAAATTTCAGGCTCCGAGAAAGAAAGCAAGTGTTCAGCATAAAGCAATTATTTGCACTAACAGTTTAGGCCGGTGAATCATTCTTATCATAAAATGGTAGGAACTCTTGAAATAAAAACCCCCAGATACAAGCCAAAAACAATCCTGCAAGCAGGCTTTTCTAAGGGTCATAGTCTTACACCCACTGTGTTAACACTATTCTGAGTGTGACCACTGCAGGTCAATACTCCCTGAAATCACAGATCTCCTTTCCATCAAAGATTGTTTGGCCTAGTCTAGAAATTCATGTAAATAAAATCAAGTAGAACATGTCATTTAACTACTTAATTTTCACACATATTTTATAACTTCTAAATGTTTTGAGTTTGATTTAGTTGCCATTTTATTTTGCAACTTCTTTTTAGCTCAGGGAACCATGACCATCAGCTGTTCGGTCAGATAATCAATACAGCACAGACAGCTCAAAATATCATGGAAGTATTTGTAAAGGATGTGGATAATGAATTCATAGTATGTCACTGGTTTGAGAATTTCCATTCTGGTGATTTTAATCTTGAAAATAAGCTACCTGGGTGACCTGAGACCAAGGTGGATAATGATAAACTGAAAGCTGGAGCAGAAATGAATCTATCTCAAACTACATGTGAATTAACAGCAATTTCTGACATTGCTATTTTAACATTAGACCATTTGAAACAAATTGGTAAGGTAAAGAAGCTGGAGAGGTGGGTTTTGCATGAATTAAATGAGTGTCAGAGGAGAAATCATTCAAAGCTTGCTTTTCTTTGCTGTCATGACACAAAGGCAATCCATTTCTATACCATATTGTTGCAAGTGATGAAAAATGGATTTTTTTGATAATTGAAAGAAATTGGCATAATGGTTGGATAAAGACAAAGTGCTAAAATACAGTCCAAAACCAAAAATTCATTAAAAAAATAATAATAAGCTAACAGTGTCTGTTTGGTGGTTAAACACCAGTCCATGTATTATCCACTAAAGCTTACTGAGAACTGGTCAATCATTAACAGAAGATGTCTCCTGCAACCAATTAGACAAAATGATGAGGATGTTGGTGATTAAGCACTCAAGATTGGTCAATAGAGACAGGTCAAGACAACTCTGTTGCACAAACAATACGGTTCAAACTATAGAAGCTAGACTTGGAAACTATCCTCCACTGTATTTAGCAGACCTTGCACCAACTAACTACCCCATCTTTCAGGATTTGGTCCAATTGTAAGAAAAAATATTCAATTCTCAAGAAGGTACAGAAAACACCTTTTGCAATTTCACTGCCTCTCCTCTCTGCAGGCTTATTCTTTGCTGGCATAAATAAGCAACTATTAAGATGGTAAATTTTTGTCAATAGTTTTGAAGTATAATTTGATTAATTATACTGCTTCTTGTTTGACATATAATAAACTTTTGATTCAAAATTAGACATTTCATATTTAATATTTTAATGCATTCTTTCAAGAGTTTCATTTCTTTAAAATTTTGCTCATCCCGATTCTTCTGAGTAATACAATTTCTCCTCCCTCCTTGTTAGTAGAAAGAACATGCACTTATTCTTGAAATTCTACCTAAGTAGACATCTTATCCACAAAGTACCTTTCTGATTTCCCTTGTCAAAATTAAAAATATATCCCTCCTTCGTGTCCCTACCCTTTGGATGATATTTTTTTTTCATGAAATGTCCTTTTGCCTTCTAATGTGGGATCTTGTCTTAACTTTGCAACACATACAGTGAATTATAAGCTTTTTGAAGATAACAAAATATTTTTTCTTTTAATATTTAATTTCTCATAGCTTTGAACACTAAAGCCTTAAAATAAGCAAGAAATATTTGCATCATTATTCTGTTCATATTTCATATCTTTGTATATTCATTAAAATGACTTTCTTCCCTATTAACATTATTTGGTCAATTAGCTGATTTTTAACATTACATGAAGAATATCACTAGTGAGGTTGGATTTGTCTTATCTTAGATCTTAACATAAAAATTTGGTCTTTCTTAGTTTTTATTTTCAGAACAGTTTTAGGTGTTTGTGTTTTGATCATAAAACACTCTTTAAACATTTTAAATGTAAAAATTTTAATTCTAGTATTCCTCTACAAAAGCAGATTCAATTCATCAAATTCTCTATTTTGAAATAAAATAAGGCTCAGTTGCCTTCTTAGACTTACAAATACGCTCATCAATAACAATCTTTAATGTCATAATTCATTCTTGAAATATCCTGCTAAGTCGGGGGGTCATTTGTTTATTTGTTGAGAAAAAGAAAAGGAAAATTTATTACTATGCTGGCAAGGAAGAAACCATGGCAGACTATTTGTCTCAAAATACCAGTCTTCTCTTTCAGGTCCCTGCCCTAGATGAAAACAGAAAAGTGGAAATGAGCCTATGAACTACCCTCAATGATGCACATATTGTAAAAAATGTCAGAAATTAAAACCGTGAATCCATCATCCAAAGTAAAGAGGCAAATTCTGTTTATTGATTGAAAAATTATTATTAAAATTTTGCCAGGATGTTCATAGCTTACATTATACCAGTAATTTTCCTTAAAGTCTAATAATTACGTCCAACAATAATATATGAGCATTTAGTAAAAGTAATTAAAAAGCTTAGCCCAAGGTCATAAGGAAGAAGCACTATGGCAAGAATTCCCTTCCTTCTATTATATTTACCATGTAATGCTTTATATTCAGCTTAGGCTTAATTCTTATTTAAAATGCTAATTATATATTTATGAAAATGGAATTGAAGTATTTAAAACTGAAGTGATTAATAATTTTCCTAAACTATTTATTCATATGTATAATTTATTACAAAATATGTATATCTGATAATTAATTTCCAGACTATGAAGGTATTAAATCATGTGTTATCTTAAAAGTCTAGTATAGGGGTGGCACCTATGGCTTGTGGCCCCATATGCCAGAGGTGATGGGTTCAAACCCAGCCCCGGCCAAAAACTGCAAAAAAAAAAAAAAATCTACTGTATAGTTACTTATATATAATTTAAAAATATTTCTTAAATGCATGATAAAGCCTGGGGCATAAAAATTGTAATTTAAAGTATGCATTCAACATACTTATGTTGAATATCAACAAACATCATTATGAAGTTTGCTATATTCAAGCAGGTAATCTCTCTACTGAAAATAGAGATTTTGTTTTCATAAAGTTTATGGTGATGCAAAATTGAAATGGACAACAAACCTGGATGATGACATAGTCAGGATCATTCTAACAGTTTCTAAAGCAAAGACATGGAAAAGAGGTTATCAAGATTAAATTAAAGGCCATTCTTCAGTTGTATGCTATCGAAATCTGTGATTTAGGGGGACAAAAATAGCTGCTGGCAATTAAAAATACTGCATCATTTTAAACCATAGTTAACATAAATCACTCTGAGTCATTTAAAAGCATAATTAAGTTAATATAAAGATATTTTGCCAAAATAATGAGCATATAAACTAAAAGAATATTCTTCAGAATGGAATATAAAAGCTGATCCATGGAGGAACAGGAAAAAAAATGTATATTTTATTACATATTTAATTTTTTTTTGTAAAAGTAAGGAAGGTTAAGTTTTGCTGCTATTAAAGAACTTATTGATAATCAGATGAGTGTATAATTAATAAAAATATGTACAGTAATTATAATAGACAAACATCTTTTCTCCCTGGGAAGCTACACACCCTTACCCCTCACCTGGAACTGGCCACTGATGACTGATACAGGGTAACAAAAGTCTACCTGCCTCACACTAAGGCAGAATAACTAATTCTCCCACCCAATTTGTGCTTCTGGGTTTAGAGTAAATCCAAATCCCCAGCTGAGACCAAGTTCGTGCTTAGTTCCCTCTCCACTATCAATTCTACTCCCCTCATGCCCCTTCTAAGCGTGCTTCCTCAATAAATCACCTTAAGTAGAAATAGCATCTCAAGCTCTGCCTCTAGGGGAGCTGAACTGAACTGGCATCCTGTAAGAATCTTTTGGGTGAATGACTTGCTGAGTGAGCCTTGGTAATGAAGACTCAGAGTGTCAAGATGTAGATCTTGTGAGTTATAAGAAAGGGGTGGGCAAGGAGTGTCTTTCATATTGGTTCAATTAAACTTTTCCAAAAGTCTCCAAAAGCAACAGTTATTCTTAAAAAGAAAGATAAAAGTGGTCAGATATGCTGCAAAAACCATTACATATTATAATATGATACTTCCACAAAAATGCTTCGCGATTAATATAACCCCAGTAAACCTAAAATGCAGGCAGTGTGATAAGCCCTCCAAAAATAATACCTCAATAAAATATTCACACACTTATTCTTACAACCTGTGTCTAGGTAGTGTCGATGGCAAAAAGAAGGATTATGGTTGGAGATGGAATTACAGTTACTAATCAGCAGGTGGAATTACAGTTACTAATCAGCTGATAATAAAAATAAAGAGATTATTTTCAGTCACCCAAGTAGCCCCAATGTAATCACAAGGGTCCTTTAATGTGGAGGCACATAAGGAGGTAAAATTCAGTAAAATATTTCTGCCTTTCCCTCTGTTGGCTTTGAAGATGGAGGAAGGGGACCTGAGCCCTGGAATGCAGGAGCCTTCTAGAAGCTGTAAATACAAATAGGATTCTTCCTCGGAGCCTCCGGAAGGAACACAGCTCTTCTGACTCCATGTTAACCTGGTGACAACCACTTTAGTGATCCGATTTTCAAAAATGTAAGATCATACATGTGTGTTGTTGTAAACCACAATATTTTCATTATTTTTTTACAGCAGCAATATAAAACTAATACATGCCTTAAATAAAGTGGTTTCCTTTTTTGGAATATAAAGTTTATCCAATATGTTGTAGAGGAACTATATTTTCTTTTTTAATTTTCCTTAAATACCTGAGAACATTTGTTGCTAAGTGCATATTTAATAGATGTAAACATTCTTATTCTTAGTATACCTAAATAAGCCTGATGTTTAGAAATGTAGAAAAGTCACTTTTTGTAAGATAATGTTTAGAAATGTAGAAAAGTCACTTTTTGTAAGATAATTTTACTATTTCTATAAATTGTTCAAAAATTGTTTCATAGTGGGAAAAAATTTTAATATATAAATATTAATTTAAAAATTAAATATTTAAATATTTAATGGTATATGGAGCAAAACTTGGTTTGGGTTAAATAATGTAAATAAATTATGAAATCCACATTTGTGTAATAATGTATAGATCTGAAATCACTTTTTTAGAATGGATATTCATTCAAAAATGATAGAAAATATTTTGACACTTCATGTAAAATGGAGAGAGGACCTTTAAAGAAGTATTATCAATGATTATAGCTTTTGAGGTCTTTGACATGAAGGCAAACTCTAAGTAGCTACCTTCCAAAACACCCATTCACCATAACAAAAAAAAAAAAAATGCAAAAGATTATGAATAAATTCTATGTCCTCCAATATTTACCACTCCAGAGATTCTTTATTCCCATCATCTAGTCTTAGAAATATTTACCGTATATACTCGAGTATAAGCCGAGTTTTTCCGGCACAAAATTTGTGCCGAGTTCAGGAAAAAAACTCGGCTTATACTCGAGTATATATGGTAACTAACTATCCTTAACCTTCAGGCTACCCTTCATTTCTCTACCACCACCAACATTCTGGAAGTGTTTTATGTTCTGTTCCATTCACCCTCTATCTGCCGTCATCAGATTTTTTTTCACCTTCCTCTTAACAAACATCTTGCAATTATCATTAGTGATGAAGAGTTCCTATTAGTAGGTGTTCATGTAGCATTTGACATGCATGATTCCACCTTCAGGAAGCCATATGGATACCACTCTGCATATATGGAGGTCTGGAATGTGAAGTGTCTCATGCTCATTAACAGACGGGAGACTCTGTGTCTGAGTTTCACTGAAAGTGAAACCTACACTCAGAGACTCTATCTAGTGGTTCATAGAATGTTGTGAACAGGTTGTTAATTTTGGTATGTTTTCTGGCAAATAATCATACATAAGGGGATTAGATCCCTTATATAATTAAATGTTTAAAAATTCATTTCAGTTTTTAAAAATTTATGAAATTCTTATAATGAGTGCTTTACTTTGAATCAGAGCTTAATTAAATACATTTGAGTCTCAGTTTGTACTGGAAATTTGTATAGTAAAATGCATAATAAATTTTTAAATTCTTTACAAATACCCAATAAGCACACATTATTTCAAGTTACTCCTTAAGATTAAATCAAGTATTTACATACTCACTGAGATTATTAGATTTATTAAATAATATACTAAGTAAAAAAGTATTCATTCGAACACAAAATTACTATGCTTTGATAAAATCTACTGACCTCTTGGTTTTGCAATTATATGTCATCTAAATAAAAGAATTTGCTGAATATCTTAATTAGAACCTGTGTATACTTGCCTAATTAAAAAAATAAAATTTTGAGTTTATTATGTATATTAGTCTTTCAGCCAAGTTTTTCTTATGAACTAGCCATACATAGTTACTCTCCGAGTTACAAACATCCAACTTATGTACAACTCACACTTACAAACAGAAGCTATTACAAATAGTAAGTAAATGTACTTAATGTACTTGTTTCAATACTTACATACAAGTTTGACTTAAGAGCAAATCTACAGGATGGCGCCTGTGGCTCAGTGGGAAGGATGCTGGACCCATATACCGAGGGTGGCAGGTTCAAACCCAGCCCTGGCCAAATGGCAACAGAAAAATAGCTGGACATTGTGGCAGGGGCCTGTAGTCCCAGCTACTTGGGAAACAGAGGCAACAGAATCACTCAAGCCCAAGAGTTGGAGGTTACTGTGAGCTGTGTGACACCATGGCACTCTACTGAGTGATAAAGTGAGACTCGGTCTCTATTAAAAAAAAAAAAAAAAAAAAAAGGAGCAAATCTATCTAGGTTAGTCATACCCCAGGGACTACCTGTATTAACTTCCATGAAATGTATGCTATAGAAAACTTTAAACATGCTTCCAATTTCATAAGAAAAGCTGATGTTCAAGGTGTCAGAATTATTGATGTTATGTAATGGGTGATCTTCCAAAAAACTATAGCACAGCTAGTCATGAAATTCATTACATTCCTGCTCAAAATTAGCAACCATGTTGTATCTTTCCCCATGGATGTTTTCAGAACAAACTGTGAAGTTAGAATGTCCACTTTATATTGCTAAGTACTTTATTCTAATTATTTTTAAATCTGTGTTTTTATTTTTCAAATAAGAAAGTATGTTTGATGTATAATGGCTAAAATTGTTAATAAAAACATTATTGAATGCCTACATTTTACAGAAAAAATAAGATTTCATTTTAGAATATAAAGTCTTTAACAGATATAAATATTTCAGTTCTATAAATAGACACACAGAAGTAGCGATGTTTAACAAATAGTGAAATATGTTTCCTTCTCTGTTATGTGAAAATATCATCAGCTGGAAAAATGACACTATTTTCTACAGTTTTGATTAAAAAAAAAAAGGTTTGTGGAAGTAACTGAAAAGGTGAGATGATATCTAAATAAATAAAAATGATTTAATATTAATAAGGTTGTAAATATTAATATTTGTCTAATTTACTTTTGTGTTTTTTGATTTCTAGTGAAAGTAGCAGCTAGTTGATTAGATAACTTGTAAGCTCATCATGTTATTTATAAAAGCTTATGTGACTATTGTTTCCCAAAAGTATTTTAGGAAGGAGATTAAAAAAAAAAAAGAGGAAAGTATTTAAAATGTACCCAAAGAAAATGAGACTCTAACCATAATTTGAAAGGTATAAAAGCTGATAACTTAAGGACTACTAAAGAAAATACAAAAATATTTTTGTTCTGCAAGTTCCTGAACTTTACAATTGTATTCCTGCTGAGCAGAAGGTAAAGCGACCTCATTTTATAGGCTCTCCAATTTCATGTTGTAGAGAATGGCTTGGAAAATATAAAGTTGGGAAATTGTTGTTCAATTGCTTAGGGAACATGGCTTCAATTGCTATATTTGACTTATTAATACTGATTTTTGTAACAAATTCACAAAGCCACATGTTTATTTGCCACTTTAAAATAAATTATTTCTTTGGGGGTGAGGTGGGTTTTTAAGTTTTGCAGATGAACTGGTATCAAGAAAATATTGAGTTAATATTCTATGAAATCTAGAGAAGAAATAAAATGAAAGGATAATTTCCTATCAAACTCTATGAACTCTATGAACTCTAGCAAGGCAAGCAGACATGACTTGCAAGATGACTTCTCAGTAGAACTCAGTATAGGGACACTCACTGCCATGACATAGAGGATAGATTTCAATGCTGAATTTGGGATCAGAAATGACTTAATAGTAGAGGTGTATTTTGAGATAAAATAGGACCAGAACTTTTCTGGCTGTTGAGGTGAAGATGGAATGACAGAGCATTCTGATATACATATATATAAAGAAAAGACAATGAATATTTCAAGTGCATGGTATGTTATAAGTGGTCCAGAATGGCTGGAGTTGGTGGAAATAACACAATTAAAAAGGAGCAGGAAGATTATGGAGGTGATAGAAGAAAATCAAATAAATTAAGGCACTTGGTGGCAAGAAATAATATAGATACTACTGTCTAGGTAGAATCTGCTAGACTTTGCCACATAGATGCAGATACTGTTTTAAGATGAGTGTGGGAAAAATATGTACTCAGCACTCACCTTTACAGCTATTTCAGGTTCTCACACATCCCTTGGAATTCAAGCTACTTACCTTGGGAAGGGAAGAAAAAAGAATTCTTAAAAAGGAAAAGAAAGAGTAACACCCTGTGAAGAATGTAAGATAAGGAATGTGAGAATAAAAAACTAAAAAAGAACAGAATGAATTTCTTCAAGTTCCTTTTGCATTCCCAAAATGGAGAATTCAGTTTTAGATGCTGTATTAGTTATAAACAGTGTTATCACACTGCATATCTCAAACACCACACTCAAGGCTGTATTATCTCCCAGTTTCTGTGGATCCTAAATGTGTCACAACCTAGGGAGGTCTTCTGTTCCACAGTCTCTTCTGAAGCTGCAGTCCAGTTCAGCCAAAGCTAAGGTCTCATCTGAAAGCTCCGTGTGTTAACCCGCCTCTGAGCTCACGTGGTTTGGCATGTTTTAGTTCTCTGTGCTGGACTGAGGGTCTAACTTTGTTGCTGGCTGCCAGCTGAAGGCCTCAGTTCCTTGCTGCATATTATCCAGAGGCCACTCTTGGTCCATTGCCATGTGGAAGTCAACAAGGCAATTGAGAAGGTCTGCTGGGTGGTGGAACTCACAATCTTAATTAAAATAATCACAGAGTGGCTTCTCATCACGTTTGTCATATTCTACGTAAAAAGCAAGTCATAGGTTCCACCCACACTCAAGAAGAGGTCATTTGAGTTCTGCCTGACAGAAATGTGTTAAGTTTTATGTGTGCAATAAACTGAAACTACCATAACTCACTTTCCTTGTGTTGAACAAAGGACGGTTACCAGATATATTCTCTCGTCTCTTGGTTAAACAATATTGGGCCCAAGTGAAAATAACTTAGCATCTTGCTCTAGAAAATGCCAAGCCCTAAAGGGTAAGATACTTAAAAAAAAATATTTATCAAGACTAATGTCTTGTTTAAGACTGACACCTAAACCCTTTCCTTGCTGTAGGGCCATAAAATCTAACCAACCACAATTTTCTACCTGGAGAGAACCAACCCAAAATCATATATTTCAGCATCTAGAATCTGATAAATATCCTCTCCTGGATCCTTTTTCAGTCCTTCCTTCGCCTTTATTATTATTATTATTATTATTATTATTACAGAGATTCTATTAAAGTGGTACACTACCTTAAAGCATTAGTCTTTAGTTGCTCATTAAAGTTATTTTAGAAAATTGATAATCAACACAGTAAATGGATAGACTGAGATTTGGAAGTCATTTTGTATGACTGGTAGATCAAACATAAATGAATGAGTTTCTGGGCATATATACTGATCATGAACACTATATTTTGAGGACATCTTCATTGAGTTGAATTCTTGAGCCATAGTCATAAAAAAAAAAAAAAGGAAGAAAGAAAGGAAGAAAAGGAAGGAAGGAAGGAAGGAAGGAAGGAAGGAAGGAAGGAAGGAAGGAAGGAAGGAAGGAAGGAAGGAAAGAAGAAAGGAAGGAAGGAAGGAGTCACAGAGGCCAAGCCAGGAAATCAGCAGAACTGATTTCCCTCAATGTGAGAACATATAATAAATTGTGATACATTATAATATAATGGAAAGTTACAAAGAGATTAAATTGAGAGGAAATAGTACAGAGACACTGTGATATGAAGGATGCTTATAAACAAAGTTGAACAAAAATCTTTTTAAATAATATGATTTGATTTCTTTAAAAACTTAGATGAATGCTTAGTGCACAAATATAAATAAAATTAAAAGGTCTGTTTGTTTGTTTTTTGTAAAAGTCAATATTGTGTTTGCCCCCCGCAGGTAAAAATGATGTGATCTGGGGAGGAAGATAACTGCTGTAGTGTTGGTATTTTGTATTTCTTCTGGGTATAAAATTCTGGGTTGAGAATACTTTATCTTTATTCTCGCAGGACTTCAAAGACATCCCTTCATTACTTTCTGGCTTACATTTTTATTGACAAGAAAACTGCTTTCATTTTAGTTTATTTTTCCCAGCATGCAATGTCTGTATTTCTTTTCTGTCTTCTAGATTTTTTCTTCACATTCACTCTTTTAGTTCAACTGTGATGTACACAGGTGTGTTTTACTTTGCATTATCTTTCTCTCAAAATTCTGCCCCATTTTTGTACTCTTTTCCTTCTAAGCTACAATTAATATATAAATTCATTTAAAATTGTTCCGGGGTTTTGGGGCGTACTGTTGCATTTCTTTTTTTTTATTCAGTTTTCTCTTTGTGTTTCATTTAAGATAATTCCTATGGACTCACCTTTGAGTTTAGTAATTCTGTCCTCAGCTATGTAAAGTATAATGATAACCCCATGAAAGGAACTTTTCTTCTCTAACGGGGTATTTTTGTTTGTTTGAGACAGAGCCTCACTCTGTCACCCTGGGTAGAGTTCTGTGGCATCATAGCTTACAGCAACCTCAAACTCTTAGGCTTGCACAATCCTCTTGCCTCAGCCTGCCGAGTAGCTGGGACTCCAGGTGCCCACCACTTATGGGGTCTTTCTCTTGCTCAGTCTGGTCTTGAACTCCTGAGCTCAAGCAATCCTCCTGCCTCCACCTCCCAGAGTGCTGGGATTACAGTCGAGAGCCACTATGCCAGGCAAAAATTTAGGGTTTTTAAAAAGTGTTTCTATTTATAATTTGCATCTCCCTGCTTAAATTTTCCATAACCAGACCCTATGACATATTAAGTCTAGGTATTTTTAAGTGCCTATTTGATAATTCCAATATCTAGGTCATCTCTGCGTCTAAGCCAGTGGATTGCCTTAGCTTTTGAAAACGGTACAATTCTGCCTGCTTTTTAGTATGTCATAACTTTTTTTACTGAATGTTGGTAACTTGGATAATGAGGTAAGTTGTATTTACACTCCAATGTGGCCATCCCTTTGCTTTCCTAAATCTATTAATGTAAGGGGACACATTCCTCCACTGAGAGGCTGAAATATTTTCTTGTCCTTGTGCTTGCTGTTGTTGGAGTTATTTTTGATGCCATGAAGTCTGAAAATGTCTCAGCTTTGGGCTGCTACTACCTTGCACTTGGTATGATGCCTGGATTAACACAGAGTTTTTCTAAATATTTGTGACTCTGACTGTAGCAGGCTCTGCACAGATATCCTGCACAGGAATCTTTCTCCATACATTACACACCCTCCAGCAAATCATCATCCTTTGTTCTCAGTGCAGATTATTTATGCAGAAAAGTGGGGTTTTTAGGACCTTGTGCTCCAGATCAGGCCCAGGCTGGCCTTGAGCAATGAAATGTTAGGTTCTTTATTCTGAGAATGTTTTTGTTTTTTTGTAAGAATTGATGAAGTCTGCATTTGAAAGAAAGAAGACTAATATGATACTACTATTACATAAATGTAATTTATAACATGATTCTATATGAATTCTTTATACATCAACCTTAAAATTTCATGTTTTCCGATTTCGGTAGAAGGGCATAATTAACAATACTTCAGTCTAATTACACGTTTGCAGGAAAGTTTCTTGTTTATGAAAAGTATTAATAGTAGAGGACAAGTAGTTGGTACTTTCAAATTCCCTTTTCGGCACTGCACAATTTCAGACATAATAGGAGTCAGAAAAAAACCTCATTACTGAGAGTTCAGAAATCCTGAAATCACTGAGCAGAAACTTAATAAAGGGGAAAATGTCAATAAAAGTTCAGATGCTTCAGATGATTGTACAAAGTTACAAAACAACGTTCATCAAAACGCTGGAGAAACTTGGATGCATCTTTCTTTCTTTTCTTTTCTTTTTTTTTTAGAGATAAAGTTTCACTTTATCACCCTTGTTAGAGTGCCGTGGCATCACAGCTCACCGCAACCTCCAACCCCTGGGCTTGGGCGATTCTTTTGCCTCAGTCTCCCGAGTAGCTGGGACCACAGGCGCCCGCCACACCGGCTACTTTTTTGTTGCGGTTTGGCCGGGGCTGGGTTTGAATCCTCCACCCTCACTACATGGGGCGAGCACCCTACTTGCTGAGCCATAGGCACCGCCCTTGGATGCATTTTTCATCCAAAAGATGAAAGAAACCTAAGACGACTTTTAGATGCATTCTTCATGATTTATATTTAGGGTAATGATGCAATAAACTGTCATTCATACCAGGTAGATATATCTGCCACAAACAAGTGCCTATTCAGCCAGTCAACATCTTTAATATTAAATTCCCAGTTTGAGTAAGGCGGTGTGCTAAACTGGTAATGATAATGATATTATTGTTATTGATACTCTTGTTGCTTTCGGTTTAAATTTAACTTACTGTTAGCTTCTAAACTAAACACTTGACATGTAAACTCACAATGATCCTAAGAAGTAGGAAATATTAGTATCCCCCTTTTTTAAATGAGGAACTGAAATTTGCAGAATTTGCTTTGCTTGTATAAAATAACACAGTTAACATGCTTGCCAGGGTTGGATTCCAGACTGCTTGGCTTCTGGGTCCAACCTTCTCTACAATATTCCACTTGGCAGTGCCTGAACACATCACATCTCACTGTGCGTATACTATTTTTTGATTCTCAAGAAAGAAATGAATTCTGCTATCCTTTATTCACATATTAAATTAAAATACAAATTAAAAGCTTAGCAGAGATTATTCTAAGTTTATCTCTCAACGATAATGATATTTTCCTTCTGAGAAGACTTGACACAATTAATTTTAAAAGTTTCAGAAGAAGATTATTCCCATAAATACAATTTAAACTTAGAACCAAGTCTCATAGACTCCAAGTTTATTCATGAGATTTCGTCTTAATACTGAATCAGTATTCCTCTTTTCATCTAAGCCACCACATTGTAGTGGCAATTGTAGATTTTCACTTATTCAAGTAAATTACTGAAT
The DNA here is from genome assembly GCA_963574355.1 of Loris lydekkerianus. Classification (NCBI taxonomy): domain Eukaryota; kingdom Metazoa; phylum Chordata; class Mammalia; order Primates; family Lorisidae; genus Loris; species Loris lydekkerianus. The sequence goes on along the minus strand of CAUYPK010101648.1, from coordinate 59,496 downwards.
ATTTCTTATGCACTAAGATAATTTGCAGGAATATCCAGCTGGATATAAACATTGAATATAGAAATACATAGATGGAGACTCAAAAACTTACTGAGAATTTAGGGGCAAAGACAAATACATCAATGCATTACTATTCATGTATTGCTTGCCAAAAAAATTACACAAATATATGCAAACGTGGATGCCCCTTCATTTCTCAAGGACAACAGACAGCCATGGGATGAGAAATCAGAATGCAGGAGTCTAAAGCAGAATCCCATTGCCCTTCACCACGTCACCATACTCTCCACGTCTTCCTTTAAGACGACATATCACGGCTTGTTTCAACAGATACTCCTGAGTCTCACTATTTATAACGAGCAACTTGCAAAAGAAACTACAAGATGAACATTTTCTTTAAATGCTAATTGCAAAGTACATTAATCTCTGATATAAAGTAACCACACTTCCAGCGACTTCCTCGCAGCGTATTCTTTTCTTAAGTGCTTGTTGGTTGGTTGGTTTTCCTCACTGTACAAGGGCTCATTTCCCCAAACAGAGGGTGAGGAATAAAAGGAATCTTACAATGTCCAACCAAAGCATCTTCTGCAGTGAACTACACTTGTTACAAAATCATAATAACGAGATTGAGAAAACAAGCTTCTGTGCCATGCCTATGTACCCCAACTACAAAAAACAGGGCGGCCCAAAAGCTGCTTTTGAACTGCAGGTTTTGTCCTGGTTGTAATTCCAAGTCACTTTCACTTACCTAATTTACTTTTCTTCTAAATGAAACCCAGGACAGTTAATATTTCATCTTTTCTCTGGGGTATACCAGTTCCTTGAGTTATTATGAATGCTTTTGAGAACAAGAGCAGAAAATTTAAAAGGCACGGAAGAAATACTAGTTTAAAGTACAAAAGATATCAGTGATTTGATTACGTTAATATGAGGTAAATACCACAATGAGACATTTGATACTCATGAGCTTGTTGTGTAAGGAGTCAGAAGAAATTGTAAACAATTACTAAAACAAATAGAAATATATATTATAAATAACAGGAAGGAAAAGTATGTATGAGATATAAAGTTTTATAAAAGAGGAACATGTCCATTCTGGGGGTTCCAGGAGGGATTTCCCCTCTGAGAGGGATATTTGATGTGACAGTGAAAAGATGAGAGTGTTTACTTGTTTTTTTCCTATCATAGACAATTACCCCATGAACACATTATGCATATTTTTGAACATGTTACAGTATTGCTGAAGTTAATGTACCTATAAGTATAATTACAGGGCTTAAAGGTGTGCATATTTTCACATTTACTAGATTTTGCCAAATTGTTTTTTAGAGGATTATTCAATATTATATTATTATATAAATTGATTATTCCAGTTATACTTCCATAATCATATCATCACACTTACGATTTTATATCCTCACCAAAGTTTAGTATTCTCTAATTTTTAATTTTTTAACAATCTGTTGTCTGTGAAATGTTATTTCCCTCTGGTTTTATACTTTCAAGGCTATGTGTGCATTTAAAAATCTTTCATATGCTCCTCAGCCATTCTCTCCTATAAGCTGCCTGTTCATTTATATCTCTTGCTTTTCTATTGAGCTAGTTGTATAGTTTTACTTATATTTATATTTTTATCTTATGAATATTTATTATGTACACATTTGGTGTTTTGCAAATATCTTTTGGTATGAAAAAGATTCATTTCAGGTCATTCAAAGCTATAATGAAAAAGCAATGCTGGGCATTTACCCAAAGTGGGGGAAATATTTTATCAAAAAGATACTTGCCCTCCGATGCTTATACATTGCACCCAACTGCAGCCTGTTCATTTTACATTTTACTTATAGCACATATGAAAGTCTTATTTAGGGCAGTGCCTGTGGCTCAGTGGGTAGAACGCCGGCCCCAGATACCAAGGGTGGCAGGTTCAAACCCAGCCTTGGCCAAATTGCAATTAAAAAAAGTAGCCAGGCATTGTGGTGAGTGCCTGTAGTCCCAGCTACTCAGGAGGCTAAAACAAGAGAATTGCCTAGGCCCAAGAGCTGAAGGTTGCTGTGAGCTGTGACAGCGCAGCACTCTACCAAGGGCAACAAACTGAAACTGTCTCTAATAAAAAAAAAAAAGAAAGAAAGAAAGTCTCATTTAAATGAATTGCAGGACTTTCATCTTCATAAGTTTAGCTGCTATAACAAAATCATACATTAAGTGGCTTATAAAGAAAAATTTATTTCTCAAAATTCTGGAGGCTGGAAATCCAAAATCAAGGCGCTGACAGGTCCACTGTCTGAGGAAGGTCCTTGTTCTAGACAGCTGTCTTCCCATTGTCCTCACATGGCTGAAGGGTGGAGAGATATCTCTGGGGCCTTTATTATAAAAGCACTGATCCACTCATGAGGGCTCTGGTATGTGACTTGATCACCTGCCCACAGCTCCACTTCCGCATGGCTTCTCGGTGAGTTTTAGGCCTCAAACCACAGCATTCCTTTATTTTCTTTTTCTTTTTTTCTTTTTTTCATTTTAATGTGGATAACCTAATCAACATTGATCAACAGTTCCTTCATTGTTTTGCTTCTGTCATAGATTCAAAGACTCCTCCCATAAAGTCATAAATGGATTCTCCTATTTAATCAAAATTATTTAAGCATTCCTTTTTTTCTTAATGAGGTATTTATGTATCTAAGTTTTATTTCAGAATATTATAGGGGTACACACATTTTGTTTACATAATTTGCTTTTGTACATTTGAGGTAAGCTAGCCCTTAACCCAGAATGTGTTGCACCTGTTACATGTGAGTTTACCCCACCCCTTGTCTCACATTAAATTCCACTGAATTTTACGTCTGTATGTGCACACAAGGGTTAATAGAGTAGTTCCAATTTAGGAGTATATGTGGTATTTATTTTTCCATTCTTGTAATACTTCACTTAGGAATATGGTCTCCAATTCCATCCAAGTTTTACAAAAGGTATTAGATCACTGCTTTTTTAATGGCTGAGTAATACTGCATGGTGTACATATGCCACATTTTATTGATCCATTCTTGTATTGATGGGCACTTGGGTTATTTCCACAACTTTGCACTTGTGAATTGTACTACGATAAACATTGGAGTACAACTATCATTTTTATGAAACATTTCTCCTACTTTGGGGTAAATGCCCAGCATTGCTTTTTCATTTCAGCTTTGAATGACCTGAAATATATTTTTTTATACAAAAAGAAGGGTTTGATTTCATTGTTTTACATATGAATTATCAATTTTTCCCAGCACCCTTTATTGACTAATCCATTCTTTCCCTCCAGATCTGAGAGGCCAAGTCTGTCATTTATCAAATGTCAATATGCCTGCACCACTTTCCGCTTTTCTGTTATATCCCTCCGATGAATTTGACCATTGCTGGGCCAATACCAACTGTTGCATTTATAAAAGTTTATGTCTTTATATCTAGAGGACAACTGACTTCAACATGTTTTTCTTTCCTTAGAGAAGTTTAAAGCAGTTTTAAAATATCACAATGATTGCCCAGGGAGAGCCAAGAGGATATCTGAGGAAATCATTAGGAAAATGGGCCAAGAATAGGGTGAGGTAGTTGGCACCAGGGACATGGGGGTGGAGACTTAGGGAAATGAACACATTAGGTATCTAAAAGGTACAACAGGCACGGGGCTGGGAAGGTAGATATGTTCTTTGTAGCTAAGAGGCATAAATGGCCTCAATGTTCTTGCTTGAAGAAATAATGAGTGGAAGTTAGAGAACATCAAAGAAGGGTCAGAAAAGATCAGTTACTTATTCAAGATCCAGCAACTTGGTGACTCAGACCATCAGGAGACTGGGTTTTAACCCATCAAAATATTCTAATTGTTATCTCATAATTCATTTATATTTCCTAGCTGTTGCAGTACTCCAAATAATTACTGTTAAAAAAAAGTTAGCAAATAAATACTACTTGAATACATGAGGCTGAAGGACAGATTGTTGGCACTGTAGATTCTGATACTATTTAATTAAATAGCTTTTATTTTGAATAGCATGCTGTCTTTATAAAATATATTCATTTCAGATTTGTCCTGGCCAGATTTCCTGCTGTCTTAAGCATTTTATTTTCTAGAGGTTCTACTTTATACTTAATTATTCTACTTACTGACATTTAAGGAAATTAAGAATTATGCTATGTTAGAATAGGAAGGAATTTAAAGATTGTCAAGATACCTCACCCACCCTACCACCTCCGGGGAAGCAGTCGTGACATGGAAGTTAAGAGTTTAGACACTAAGATAGACTGTGTGGGTTGAGTCCTTCCTTAAATATTGTATGCCTTACAGAGTTACTTAACTCTCTCTGCCTTGGGCTTCTCAAATTAAAGAGGCAATATTGTTACTACCTTCCAGAGTTTTGACGGCAATTATGTGTGTTTATGCATGTGACAGTGTGACCTGGGCCGGGCATATACCAAGTGGCCAGTAATTCTGGCTACTCCATTATTGATTTCACTTCTATAGCGAGATACATGAAATCCCAAATGCCTGCAAATTTCCCACCATCAGGTAAACAGCCAGTCAGGCATGGAGTTAAAACTGGAATCTACTTCTTCTCTTCACAAACTAATTTTGTTTTCCCAGAAATCTGATTACATTTTCCCTCAGCTCAACACACACACACACACACACACAAGCAAAATGCACAGCCTACCTCACAATATTTTTAATCATTTAAAAATATTGTTTTCTATCTATGTACCAGGGGAAAAGATAAGTGATAAGATGTAGGTAAAGTATAATAGAAATAAATTATAATCCAGGAATTAATTAATTCTGAAAGACACAATTAGTGTTTCAAGAAAATCAGTATCGGCTCAGCTCCTGCAGCTCAGCGGCTAGGGCACTGGCCACATGCACTGCGGCTAGTGGGTTTGAACCCAGCCGTGGCCTGCCAAACAACAATAGCAACTACAACAATAACAAAAAAAACATAGCCATCCATTTTGGCAGGCTTCTGTAGTCCCAGCTACTTGGGAGGCTGAGGCAACAGAATCACTTAAGCCCAAGAGTTAGAGGTTACTGTGAGCTGTGACGCCATAGCACTCTACTGAGGGTGACAGAGTAAGACTCTGTCTCAAAACAAACAAACAAAAAAAAAACCCTCAGTATCACCGAAAATTAATATCACTTTCTCTTACATATGCTGCCTTCTGAAGAGTACAAGGACCTATCACAACTTTTTCAGAATGGTTCTGGGGGTAAGCGTTCCACATTCCCAGACACAGAGCAAGTGGGTTTCCAAATTAGCTTGTAAGGAAAGGGACTGAATATATCTAAGACCTCAAGAAAGATAAAGTGCAAAATAAAAATGCATGGTTGGGAAAAAGCTTTAAAAGACTTCAAAATTCCTTTCTGACCTAGTTTTGGGTGGCCTGCGTGCCAGTCAGCAGAAAGAGCATATCAACATTCCATCCATTATGACCAGCTGTAAAGAGAGTAAGAGAGAGATTTTGGCAGTGTACTAAACCTGCGTGCTTGTCCAGACCCTGTGGGGCATAAAAGCATGGCTGTAAGTCTGTTACATCATTTCATCATAAATAGCGGCATGTATTTTTAATAAGGTCAACATACTTCAAATAAAATAATCATTTCCCTTATGTAAAAGTTTAAAATCCAATCCACGAGGATACATTTAAAAGTAGCATAAATTGTTAATCTGAAGAATAGAGCAGAATTCCAGTCTTCACTGCAAAGTGCACGAGTGGTGGGAAGGGAGGGCTGGGTGCAAAGACTACAATTTGGGTTAGTCTGAAGTGGTGCAGAAATTTGTGATATCCATTATTTTTTAAACAGCATAGAAGGAATAACGAATGAAACTAAGAGGCAAAACATTAATCTTCTTCCACCAGCTTTAATGTAGAAAAGCAAGAATACTTCCTGTTCCATAAAGAAGTTCCATATGAGATTCAGTTTTTCAAAGAATGCTGTCCCTAGGAAAGCAAGATGAGAAGCAAAACCACACTACCAGGCCATTATAAAAAGCTTTCTGTTCAGGGCAGGGCAGGGCAGCACCTGTGGCTCAATGGAATAGGGTGCCAGCACCACATGCCAGAGGTGGTGGGTTCAAACCCAGCCCTGGTCAAAAACTGCCAATAAATAAATAAATAAATAAATAAAAATAAATAAAAGAGAGAGAGAAAAAGAAAAAAAAAGGTCTTTCTGTTCTACAGTTACACTTGAATTTTTGCAACATCACATTCCTTGTTGCATATTCACATAGAGTAACCATAAGATTTTCCATACTCTTAACCTCATGGAACATAGGCATGGTATGGATTGTTAGGAATAGGTATAATTCCTGAAATCTATAGAGTGGTATTCTGTTGCCATTAAGACCTCAGGATTTAGCAAGAAACGTAACGCAGTTTATCTGTTTTTCTAGTTGCTCACTATTGTGACAATTAAATTGATTTCTTGTCTATAAAATGAGGGAAATAATTGCCACCTCTCAACATTATTGTAGGTATTGAATGATATACTATCTATCCTCAAAGCCCTGAAGAAAACCTTCCACTGAGAAATGCTGAATAAATCTTAGCAATTAGTATTACCATTATTAAAATAATAGATTCTACCCTGTTTAAATTATATACTTGGAGAATATGTGTGACCAGAGAATTTTTTTTCTACTGTTCAAATCTTATGAAAGACTGATATACTCTCCTTTCTTCTAGGAAGCTTACTGCCAACACTCTAGCACACATTGATTTCTCTTTCTCTGATAGATATTACATATAATTTGCTGCGAATTTTTTGAATTTTCCTAATTTTTAAACCAGCCTTTTCTAATTATTAGGATGAAGTGACACATGTCCCAGTTTTGTGCATCTTAGTTTTTGATGTTTTACAGTCTCTGCACACTTGTGTCTTCATACAGAATGTTTTGTATTTTACTCAATATTCAGACTCTTATTTGACATAGAGAATCAAGTCTTTTGTGTTGTTTTGTTTTGGTTTCTGAAGAAAACCGACCAGAGTTTTGTCTTTTGGGCCCCAGATTTTACATTTTCTCCTCCTGATATTCTCAAATGATAGAAGGCCACACTGGTCGTCTCTTCTCCATTTTTCTTTAACTTTTTCAGTTCTATATTTTCCATCTGTTTATTTGCTTGCACTTCACACACTTTACAAGTTCTCTATTTTCATATAGAGTCTTATGCCTTACCTGCTGCGGGAGACTGTATTTTCCAAAGACAGCTTCTTGGGAAGCTCACTCTTAAAGGTCAGCTGCAGCGTCCCAGGGGCGACCCCCTGAATGACCTGGAAGATGAGGTCCAAGGTGCTGTGCAGAGAGACAATAAAGCCAACCAATTCCAATGAACCAGACACGTCAACTCAGGGCCATGTTGCAAGTGGATCCACCAGCCACAGCCCCCCCGTTTGGTTTAGAGGTGAATTTTGAAACTTTGAACTCTCCCAAATTTCTATAGCTCAAATATGTCAACAAAGTAAAATCACTGTTTTGAGATATTAATTTTGTGGGAATAGGTTTTGATTTAGTGATTACTATAAATTAAACAGCTGCTCCTTCTTTTACCATTTTAACCATTTTAATACAATTTCAGAGATTTATTCAGGGGTGTTTATAATCCATTTCTTATTTGATGATTCTTCTTCATGGTAATGCATTTTTTTCTGTAATTTCTTGGTTTGAGTTAATTTTTAATGACAAACGGATAGATGGATTTATTTATTTAAATAGAAGCAAATGTGTCTCTTTACAGCCTTTTCCTCCTATTAGAGCCATAAGGTTTCATTCATCTTCTTATTTTATGTTAATTTTGCACAGAGCAATTCACACCTTGGGTTTTCCAGTTCTTAAGTTTGGCTTTTTCATCCCTTTCATTCAAGGATGTGTGTGGCAGCAAACATCCCCGCTGCTTCCTGGGCCAGTGTGTTCTCTGGTCCTCCTCCTGGACGCAGGGCAGCACTCTGAGACCCCTGCATTAGGCAAGGATCATATTTCATGCTCCTGCCCTTGTGTAGGATAAAGGGTTTTCATTCATCTTCTCCCTGAATAATAACCTCCCAGTTACCAGCCCTGGAATATTTTTCTGGTGCCAAACTGACATGGTGGCCGTGGCACCATCTCTCACTTACTATCCCTCCTCTTTTCTCATTTCCGGCCCATTAGGACTTTCAAGTTTGACAAAGTTTTCAAAATAATCTCTCCACAAAACTTCTCTCACCTAAGATGTACAAACCTGGGACAGGTGTCACTTCATCCTAATTATTAGAAAAGTCTGGTTAAGTGACAAAACTTCAGAGCAATCCAACCCCAATGTCCCTCTCAGGACTTCAGGTCATCTGTATAAACTCTTCTTTTGCAGATGTAACTTTTATATAACATATATAGTTGTCATTTGCTTAAATCTACTACATACACAACATCGTTTTAGAATTTCTACATCCCCAGCATTAACAGCAAAAAATTATTCTAAACAAAGTCCAAAATTTTCTTGCTTTTTCCTTTTGTCTTTAGCGTGTGTCCCATTGAAAGTGCATATGACTGGAGATACAGCCTGTGCAAGTTACGTGGGTTCCTTCTGTATTTCTTTCCTGACATATTATTAGTGTGATATGCAGTTAGTTTTAGAGTTCTTTGACATCCTTGTGGATTTAAAATTATTTATGTGTTCAATTTTTTCTTTTGTTTTCAAGACACCTAAGCTCATCCTCTTTACTTTTTTAAATTAAATCACAGCTGTATACACTTAATGCAATTATAGGGTACAATGTGCTGGGTTGATGTACCATTTGAAATACTCTCATCACACTGGTTAACATAGCCTTCACCATACTCTCTTGGTTATTGTGTTAAGACATTTATATTCTACACTTAGTATATTTAACATACTCATCCTTTTTTCAAACAGCTTTACTGAGGGATAGTTTTCAAACTACCAGATTCTTGTTTTATATATGCTAGTCCATCATGACACAACCACCCCACCATATTTACTTATGTCAATCTACCATTCCTCTCCTGATTCTAGACAACCACGAATCTGTTATTGTCTAGCACCAACAGCATTCTGTTTCTGTAGATTGCTCATTGTGAACATTTCATGTAAATGGAATCACATAACATGCTGTCTCTTCAGTCTACTGTCCTTCTCTTAGTATAATAGTATTATTTTTTGAGGTCTACCAACTGTAGCATCTAAGTACTTAGTTTCTCTTGTGAAATATTCTTTTGAGTAGAGATATCACATTTCTTTAAATGGTTCTTTAATAGGTGAATGGTTAAAGAACCACATTTCTTTAAATGGTTCTTTAACCATTCACCTATTGGCAGATATTTGAGTCTTTTTTTATTATTAAATCATAGCTGTGTACATTAATGCAATTGTGCAGTACCATACACTGGTTTTATAGACCATTTGACATATTTTCATCATATTGGTTAACATAGCCTTCCTGGCATTTTCTTAGTTACTGTGTTAAGACATTTATATTCTATATTTACTAAGTTTCACATGTACCCTTGTAAGATGCACCGCAGGTGTAATCCCACCAATCATCTTCCCTCTGCCCATCCTCCCCCCTCCCTCCTCTTCCTCTCCCCCTTCTCCATATTCTTAGGTTATAACTGGGCTATAGCTTTCATATGAAAGCCATAAATTAGTTTCATAAGAAGGCTGAGTACATTGGATACTTTTTCTTCCATTCTTGAGATACTTTACTAAGAAGAATTAGCCTATATCACAACTTGGTATTTTTGGTGGATACAGGGAGCCTTTACTCTACCCAGCTATGGTAGCTCCACAGCTATTTGAGCTGGGATGTGTGTGTTTGTGTGTGTGCGTGTGTGTGCACGTGTGTGCATAAGCATGTACATATGTGTGCACGTCCTGTACATGCCTGCATGTACATAAGTGTAAAGGAAATATGAGAATTAATCAAAGTGTATCAGTGGACAGGGATGCATATATTTTATTTCATGCCCTCCTCCAATAGATTTATGAGGTAAATGCAATTATCATCAGCATTTGACATTTTGAAAAAATTAAGACCTCAAGAAGAAAGTACAAAATACAAGGTAGAAATAATAAACAAAAAGTCAAATCTGTATCTAGAAGAGTAATCTTAGTATCTGAAATGGAAAATTAAGAAAAGGTAGAATGGTTGACATAGAGCAAGTCTCAGAGGAAAACCAACAACCACAGTTCCCCGTATTAGATCCTTTATCTCCATTTGTACACAGAGATGTTAATAATTGATCTCTCTCTCCCCCATTTTTCCAAGGATCAAAACAAATGCAACAAATACAAGCTGTAAACTCCAAAAGTAATAAAAAGAACCATGTCATACAGATCAGAAAGTACAACCAATGCACTTATTGTTTTTAAGATTACTCAGTTTAGACCTTTTTATTTATTAGTTTGATAATTTCTTAACATAAAGTGCACTATTTTTCAGTATTATTGTTTATTTTTTTTCTAGTATAAATTCTTCGTCCAATGTCTTAATCCCTTTGAGCTCCTATAGCAAAATACCTTAGCCTGGATAATATGCAAACAGCAAAGATTTATTGCTCACAGTTCTGGAGCCCCCAAGATCAAGGTGCCAACAGATTCAGTGTCTGGTGACTGCTTTCACAAATGGCACCTTCTGTGTGTCCTCACAGCCAGAAGGGACAAATAGGTTCCCTCAAGCCTTTTTTATAAGAATGCTAATCCCCTTCATGAGAACAGAACACTCATGATCTAATCGCCTCGGAAAGGCTCTCCCTGTTAAAACCATCACATCAAGTGTTTAGGTTCGGACATCTGAACTTTGGGGAACACCAACATTCAGACCACAGCATCAAGTTAGTTTAAAATTACAATACAAGTATGAGTCACGCTAATTGTTGGCAATGTGTTTGAATACCATTGCTAACTATAGTACTTTTGTGAATTGACAAAGGCAAATTTTCTGTCCCATTATCTGAGAAACAGTAAAAATGATTATTTTAGAAATATGCTATACTATGTCATTCATGAATGACCAGAGAAAATCTTAATCATAGAACTTTTCAGAAAGCCATTGGTTAAAGTAAAATGTTCTCATGGGGGGTATCATGAAAAGAAGATCAGAAAAAAAAAGTTTTCCCAATTTTCTTTGTAGTTTGCTAACTTCAGGATTATATTATGAAATAGAATTGGCCATGGTTTACTTTTCTTCATAAGAGTGTGTCTGTGAGAGAGAGAGTGTGTGTGTATTTATCAAGCCAAACCCCAGCACTCTGTTTGCACAAAGAATGTCACCAAGCTACCCTCAAACTCTGACCAGGCATCTTACCATGTCTGGCAACAAACATACTGGGGGAGTCTAGGTTTACTATTCTTGGCAATGAGCTGGCACCAGAGGTAGTCTGAGACCTGATCAAGAAAACTTATGCAATTCTGAAGGCTGATGTTAGTTTGGTTTACCTTTGGAAAGCCGAGAAAATTAAAGCCTCTTGTGTTTTTACCACTAGCTGGATAATCAAAGTCAAATAGCTCTGATCTCTGTTCCTCCATAAAATAGAATTAAAAATAAAGTTTATTAAAGAAAATTCAATTTTCATTTTTTTAAAAAATAATTGTGAAATTCTGAAGGCAAGCACTACAAAAATATTGGTCATTAAAATGATTAGGTAATTTCTTTCTCATTCCTATGAATGGATGTGTTTCAGAAAAGAGGCCATCCTTATTCTGTCTTTGACATTCAATAGTATCAGGAAGACAAAATTGGAAACAACTGGGAAACAACATAAAACAATTTATATAGATAATTAAAAAGTTTGGAAGGGAAAAATAAATTTAGTTAACCTGGATTGCAGAATTTAAAAATGAAAGAAAAAAGAGCCTAGAAACTTAGTAAAGCCATACTGTAGTAACATAAAACATTTCATTTAATTCTTTCTTCCCAGGTATCACATACTACTACTCTAGTACAGAAAGGAAAAGAGGTTTGTCTTTCACCTCATGTACTCTTCCAAAGTCAAGGTTTATGCTCAGGAACAGAGAGAGAAGGATTATCCAACCTACACTCACCTGAGTACATGTTATGAATATAACATGTCATACCAAAATTTTACTCCAGGGGAAATATCTCAAAGCCCATGTGAACCCCACATGTTCAGTTATAACCAGCAATTGGAGAGTCTGAATATAAGACACTTCTTAAGCAAAGAATTTTCTTCCCTCACAACTAGTCCAAGGAGTTTCCTTCCTCTGAAGTTTCTTATTGTAAAATCTGAAGCTGAAATTATTATCTCTTCTGAATGTATTCAGAAGAAACATTTGCCTAAATAAAAACACAGAAATAATTCCTGGAACTAAACTAACACGAACAATTGCACGTGGGGATTAAAAATGAACATAAAAAAGCAAAACATGAAGCTGTTCTCTAAAACAGAAAAGGCAAAAATATTTCAAAGTAATAACTGATATAGAAGACTTTTTTTATTAATCCAAGGCAAAGACTTTTTTTTATCAATTATTAATTAATTCTCTGCAGTGGCTCACTCCTGTACTCCTAGCACTCTGAGAGGACCAAGGAGAGTAGATTGCCTGAGCTCACAGGTTCGAGACCAGCCTGAGCAAGAGTAAGACCTCGTCTCTAAAAATAGCTGGGTGTTGTGGCAGGTGCCTATAGTCCCAGCTACTTGGGAGGCTGAGGCAAAAGAATCACTTGAGCCCAAGAGTTTGAGGTTGCTGTGAGCTGTGATGCTATGACTCTACCAAGGGCAACAAAGTAAGGATCTATCTCAAAAAAAAAAAAAAAAAAAATCTACACAAAGTTTTTTAAAACTCTATGCCAAAATAATATCTAAAAGTATATGTAAAAATAACTACCTAATCAAAACCTAATAAACATCAAACTGCCTTTATATTAGAGAAATGAATTGTGGAATTTCTTACCAATTTTGCTGCCTCACTTCAGAATCCCTGCAAGAAAATTCTCATGCAGTTCTTAAGCCTAGTGATGTATGAACCATGGATTTAATACAGGCATTAATGATAGGCTTTGGATAGGATTCCTCTGTTCTACATGACCATTGTAGATTCTGAATATTAAAACTACCATGTTTAAACATGTGCTATAGAATGCATTAACTAATGAATAAGTCTTATAAGTATTATATGCTAGTTATATAAGATGTTTTCCCTAAGAAAAAAAATTACACCAAAGTATATCATAAAAGCTCTATGGAAATTAAGACATTTATGAAGAGTATTTATGCAGATTTACTCTGGTTTTACTATGAAGTGTAATGTTTTTACTGGAGGCAGAGGTCCTGAAAACAGTAATGTACATTGCTAGTTAATTGATTCATTCACTTATATGGAAGACTTACCTTATGTCAGGAACTGCATTACTCATGTGAATACTGTAAATACTCGAGTATAAGCCGCGTTTTTTTGGCACAAAATTTGTGCCAAAAAACCCGAACTCGGCACAAATTTTGTGCCGAAAAAACTCGGCTTATACTCGAGTGTATAGGTAAGTATGCCAGGGTCTGCAGTACTCATGGGTAAACAGAATATGACACCTTTTGAAACTGTGTAATGGGGATGACAGACAAATAACTTCAAAAGAGTGAGAGAGATCATAACAGATTCATGTCCAAAGTATTGTAAGATGGCCAAGATAGCAGTAGCCAACTAGGCCCCCATGTCAGGGCAAGGAGAGTGCAGAGCCTTGCCACATGATAGCACTTATTTCATAATAGACCCACGAGGGACAAATAATGCAAGCAAATGAAATAGCACATGCAAATACAGGGTGCTGTGAGACAGTATTTGGGATTCCCAGTCCTATGTGTGGTTTAGAAGGCCTGGTGGATAGAACGTGTATAAGCGAGTGAGGAAGAGGATGCAAAAGGGAAGCAGAGCTGGACAATGATGTAAGGAATCCAGATCACTTTATGAAGGCATTGGGAGTGACCCAATCGGACTTGCAACTTAAAAAGAGAACTTGTGGAAGCATCAAGAATGATTTGTTTGTGCCAAGAGATCACTGCAATTTGGTATGACATATGCCTCTTTCCTGATGGATAACAAGCAAACACGTTCTGACACTGACTCTAGTTACCAACTCCGGCAGTTGTGCTAACTGCCTATGTAATATCTATTTTTTTTTTCATCAATACCCAATCAATTATGATTTTGCTTGGAGTGACAACATAGATAGTACTAGAGACTATTCTCCTAAATCAAGTGTCTCAAGAATGGAAAAACAAACCCACATGCACTCACTATTAAATTTGGACTAACCAATGAGTTCATATGCACAAAGAAGGAAGTAAAACTCAGTGGAAATCAACCAGGGAGGAGGAGAGGGGAAGAGAGGGACAAAAAAACCTACCCAGAGTATACTATGAACACTATTTGAGTGATGGGCACACTCGTAACCATGACTCAAGCCTTACTTACAAAGACAATTCATATAATGAAAAAATTTGTACTCCTTTAATACTTTGAAATACAATAATTAATAAAAAAAATAAAAATAAAATGCTCATCTCCCTCAGAGATTCATTTGAAACCAACCATATGAACCTACTACTGCCTAATAAGATGTAAAGGGAAGTCTATTGAGAAGACAACAATATGTTGTTTTTTTTGATAAAAGGGAAAAAATCAGAGTTAAATCATGCCTGTCTGTTCAAACTTACCCCCTTCTTTTTGCCTGAAACAAGAACATGATCCTTAGAGATGGCGCAATAATATTGCCAATTTCAGGACAAAGTTGATGAGCGAAAGGTAAATTCTGTTGGGTAAGGCACTATAATCAGATTTCTATCATGTATAGCTAAAAGTAACACTAGCTGACTCAGCAACAAAGGAATTTTAAGAGTATGGCAAAAGAAAAAAAAAATCTAAATTTTAAAAAAGAAAAAAGCTAAACAGTGAACAAGCAGAGAAAAGAATCCCAGTGAAGATAGAGACTGAGCCAGAAGAGATCTCTAAGGTTTTCACTATAATTTATATCTCCAAAAGATTCGACCTTTCCCTTTATCAATGTCATCGTACATGGGCTATTTAAAAGTTTAAATCCAAGAGCTAATGCCTCCATTTTCCTATTCCACCTCACCGCTTTCTCTCCATCTTTTTTTTTTTTTAATTTCCTTGGATCTATGCAGGATTGAAATCATGCCAGGAGTGAAAGTTAGATGGATGACCTCCATTGTAACTGAAAAACACCAGCAAATAAACATCCACAGTGTTTAGATGGTCCCCATGACATTCTGAACAAGAATTTTCCTCTTCAACTGCCTCCCAAAAGAATACCGATCAAAGCAAGTAACATCAAAATATCTTTGTAGGGCAAATTAGTTTTGATAAAAGGGCCATTTAGAGCCATATTCATGAGTTTGTTTTTAACGAAAGCAAGAACTGATTCAATGTCACCATCGTTCTGGTTTTAAAGAACAAAAATTCCCATCAATACACAAATTGCATTTTAAAGTGTGCCAGACCTACCAAGAGAGGCTTTGGAACCCGAATACAGTGGATAGATCACATCATCTCTTCCAGCGAACATTTGCAGCTCCCCTTGGCATTTCTGGGATCATAGCCATACATGGAGGCTGACATGTGGTTCTCGGTCATTCAGTTTCCCTGCACATAACAGGAACTGTTCTGATTACATGTGGGCTAATGCTGACACGTTGTGTTGTTCCAGCTAAGTAATTCCAAACATTCACATCTGAAGCTGGCCTACATTACCACTCTGGCTGCCAGATGTTCTTGTGAGGAACTGCCTCTTCTGTAACGTCATGAACCTTGATTAAAGTAGATGAAGGGCATTATATTTACCTCATTGCCCTTATGCAGAACAGTGTTCTGGCTATTGCTTACAACTAGCCTCTAGTTGGAAAGAATAATCATTACTATATGAAAAGTTCTAAAGGCTCCATTGAACAAACGTGTAATACAACCCAACTGAATGATGTTAACTAATGGTTGGGCAGCTTGACCTAAATGGACAATTCCTTTATGATAATAGCTGCTTTTATTATAGTCCAAGAAGTCTGTACTAGAACTTCTGAGAAGTCATTTTTTTCTCCTTGAATTAGAATGACAAATAATTAGTCTTTTCTATATAATATTGCAAAAGACAAGACCATATACATAACATATTTCATCCCTACCCAACCATGGGCTAGTTTGATTGATTCCAGATGTTAGAGAAAGAAAAGGAAAAAGCAAAACTACATAATATGTTTAAGCATAGTTTTATTTATACCTGCATGATCAACTAAATAGCCAGAATACACAATGAAAAATAAGATTTACTATGAATACCATTAGTCAAGATCTGCCATAGCTCAACATTTGGAATGATTAAATATGAAAAGCCTTATGTTGAATCAGAATGGTAGAGTTTTTACAGATGGTATTAAAGGAAAAAATGAGGAAAGATTTTTAAAAGGGGTATTTTTTTTTTAACACCAAAAGCTGTATAATCCGAAACTTTCTAAACCTAGAATCTTCAGAAATTGGAAAGGTGCTATTAGTGTGAACTTGACTATCTAGAAAAATGAAATGTTCCTGTGGTAGACAGAGTTTTAGTATTCTCATCCCAAATTCTCATACTAAACATGTAGGGAAGAAACAACTTGTAACTCTAAAATCCCATGACAGGCATGCCAAAAAGTGTCAACTATCAACTCTACCTAACTGCTAGTATTTATCTAGAAGACTTTGGAGGTGAAGTCCAAGATCACTAATGAATAATGCCATAATTCGTAATGTCTTCCATGGATAGGAGTAGACAGAGCATGGATAGGAGTAAACAGAGCATGTGTGAAATACGTCATCTCACCTATGGTGTGACTTCTTGCAACCAATTGTAATTTAAATACAAAAACCATCATTTTTTTTTCTCTTACCTACAGCCATATAAATGGAATTTCAAGAAAATTTAAGAATCCTAGATTTTATTTTTCACCATCTGCTCTACCACAGGTGAAGGAGCATTTCTTTCCTCATCACTACTTTCCATACCATCAGATTAGTCTATTACTTTGACACAAATACCTAAAATCAATGAGAATAAGGAAAAGAATGTATACTTATTAGCATATAGGATAATCAATAACACTCATATAGGATAATCAATTTACTAAACATTGACTAAAATTATATTTAACATTACTGAAGTTCTTAGAAGATAGATGAAAGTCAGCAATATCCTAGAAGGGGTGTCCAAACATGTTTTTCTGCAAAAAAAGATCCATGTCATGACATCTGACACCACAGATAAGCAAAAAGCACACTCACAAAATCAGCATGTGGCCTGTGGGCCATGGGTTGGACATGGTTGCATAGAGCACACAGTAGCAACTTATTTCAAACTTACTGTGCATATCTATTCTGTGTAAGCACTATTCTAAGTATTATATAAAGATAAGCCAGTTATTGTGATATACTTTATAATGAATATGACTTCATCTCTGTCTTCAAAATGTTAGGATTGCAGGGAACATTTGCTCATGGCTATAATCCCAAAGGTGTGGGAAACTGAGGCAGGAGAATTCCTTGAAGTCAGGAGTTTAAGACCATCCTTGGCAACACAGAGAGACCCTCATCTCTACAAAGAATTGAAAAAATTAGTCAGGCATGGTGATGAGCACCGTCAGTCCCAGCTGCTCAAGAAGCTGAGTCAGGAGGATCATGTAAGCCTGGGAGTTCAAAGCACAGGGAGCCATCTATACTCAGTCACATCACTGCACCCAAGCCTGGGTGACAGAACAACAGAACAAACCCTATCTCTAAAAAAAAAAAAAAAAAAAAAAGTTATGATTTAGTATAAAAGGTCAAGCAGTCAACAAATTGATGATAAGGACAGTTTAACAAGCACAAAACAATAAGGTATGACAGAAATTACTAAATTTCAGAAAACTATTGCTTTTTTAGATAAGGACTGAGCAGGAACATGCCAAATCCTTCACAGAAATAAAATCAGTGAATCAAGAACCCCAAAGCACATATCCCCTAAACAATTACTTATTCCTCACTGGAGGTAACTTAAAAGTACCCTGAACCTACCTTTCTTCAAAATTAAAAAAAAAAAAAAAAAATGAACAGAGCCTGTAGTTCATACGACATATCCATCCTTCCATTCTGCCATAATGATCCTCCCAGCCACTGCCAGCAACCAAACACCAAGGTATGCTCATCAGGTGGGCATTCAAAAGAAGACAGTCATCAGCAAGATCTTACAGATAATTATGATGAGTGGGAACTGGCAATTCCCAAAGTGGACCATGAGTATAAATCCAGAGGAAAGAGCAGTTCATTAATTCACCAACTGCTCCTACTGCGTGCAAGTCAGTCTACAAGGAAGAGTGAACACAAAGTTGAAATAGTTCTGATTTCTGTCCTCTATCACAGGACTCTCCAGGCTGGTGAGGGAGAAAACAACCAGTAAGAAAATCAGTGACATGAATTTGAGCCTTTTTCTTACCACTTTCACTTGCTTTCCCTGTCCTTTCTTTCCCCACCAGGCATGGCAGTCCTGAGAGTACAGGGAACACAGGATGCCCACAAGCACCTGAGGAAGCAAGAAATAGGGGAAGGAAGAGCCCCGAGAGGACTATGGATCCATCTGTCTTGACTAGAGGCAGTGCTGCTGCTGACACAAGAGGGCACAGGGAGTGTGTGCATGGAGGCGGGGATGGCAGGAGAAGTTGGGAAATTGGTTATACTTCAACAGAGAAAATGACTGAAGATAATGAGAACTATGATTCTGGAAATTGAAGCTATATACCTATTCAAATAAATATAGAAAACATATATTTCCCCCCTAGCTTTATATGCTGAGAAGGCTGAAACACAACGGCATCTCACTAACAATTGAGAACCCAAAGCTTAGAACCAGGATGTCTTCCTAATTCCAGGATTGTGACAGGGAAAGTACAAGGATATCTTTTGGGGCTAGGAAGACAGAAAATGCTCAAAGAATAAGACATGCCAAAAGGACACACAGCCATCATGTGAGGAGAAATGCCGGGACACACTTGAACATCAAAATGGACATAGTAACATTAAAAAGCAATTAAAAAAAGCAATTGCACTAATGTACACAGCTATGATTTAACAATAAAAAAATAAAAAATAAAATAAAAAGCAATTAATAAGATAGTAATGCATGAGATCACACTGATTAAATTAAAAAGAAATAAATGGAAAGATATATGCTAGAATATGCTAGAATGACAACAAATATACATAGCCATTAAGAGAAAGTCGACATTTAGTAACCACGAGAATGGTGATTAATGCAGATGAGAATCGTCAACAGAGACTTAAATGTGGTGAATAAAGGTTTGGTGACAACCAGATATGGGCACAATCTTGTGGTATCTCTTCCCCCCAAATATTATGGGGGGAATATTGTATATTAGTATACAACAGGAGACACAGAGACTTCACAATGGAGAAAATTAAGCAGGCACTAACATGACCAGGTAAGAGGTTAACACAACCCAGATGTGCCCCAAGTGGGAAACCCGGAGTGGAACACAGCAGACGGCATGCTGTGTTCCTGCCCAGACAGCCTGCCCTGAGTCTAGTTGTGAGGAAACACTGGACAGGCCCAGGCTAAGTACCATTCTATAAACGGAATGCAGAGCCTGGGTTGTTTAAAACTGTGTACTGCACAAAAGCTGCAGGAGGGGGAAACACCTGTATTCCAAATTGGAGGTGACATATATTCCTGGATGGGATTCTGGGCCTATGTCTGGAGAGATAGGAATGGGATTTGTGGGTTAGAAGGTAGTCTCTGAGCAATAATTTCCTGATTTTTAGGGTTTTCTAGGGGTCAGGTAGAAGAAGCTCCTTACTTAGGGAAATAACACACTGTAATATTTAGGTATAATGAACATCATATCCATAACTTTCTTCCAAATAGTTCAAAGAAAGACTAATAGTCATACATACAGACACATATTGAGATGCATTAATAGATAAGATATATTTAGAAAGGGGGGTGATGGAGGTAAATGTTAACAGTTAGAATCTCTTCAAATGAAGAGTACCTAGGATGTCTTTGTACTAGACTTTTAACTTTTCTACAACTTTGAAAATCATTTCAAAATAAATGCTTGAACTTTTTTAAAAAAGTGAACAAGATAAGGACCAAGGGATAGAGCAAGACAAACCTGAGGCCACAAGCCCAGGAACCGTGACCATCTCCACTTTCCCTTACTTAACTGAATTTTTCATTCAAGTAAGAGAGTCGGCCAAGTCACAGAAACTTATTTTATGTCAGTTAAGGGACTCCACATAAGCCCATTTTCAGAGGGTTGCATCTGGGTCGTGCACTCTAATAATTTCCAAGATTTGGGAGAGCAGAGTAAGGAAAATATAGCCCTCAGTCTCCCTGTCCTTGCAGGGATCCCTCCGTAGACACAGTGATGTCTCCTCCTCATTCCGCACCAGCATTCTGTGCGGACCCTGGAAGAAACATTTCTTCTTCTCCTTCAGGTTTCCTGCTCTCTCCACCCCAAGACACCTGGGCACCACTTAGCTGCCCCCAAAACCCACCAAACAATCTACTTACAGTCCAGGAGAAAACATGAGGGGACTCCTGAATTACACTGACTTTCTACCACTGCCATGAGAATGGAAGCATAAATTAAAAATTTAACTGAAATATGAAAATTTTTTATAAAAATGAATTTTCCTACACATTTACATTTGTGTTGACAGTAGAAAGTGGAGATAATGGAGTAGGAGAATGATTCCCGCTTGGGTTTTTAATTTTGAAATCCTAGGTTCTTGGAAATATAGGTAGAAAGCGCTCACAGCTTACACTAAAACAGTTTGGAGAAAGATGGCGTGAGGAAGAGTGACACTCTCTGTCTTCATCACCCCTCCCACATCAAAAAAAGGATTCTCTGGGCTGGAGAAAGAAAAAAGAGACAGAAGAAAAATGGTAGAATGTTGGCAGGACATTAAGAGAGGAGCCTTGTACCCTCTTTCTTAAGCAACCCCATCTAAAAAAACAGTGGTTTTCATCCCTGGCCAAACATTGACATGTCCTGGGATTGATGCTGAGCCTTAGACCCTAACCCAAAGCTGGGTTCTCAAACTCCAAAAGATATCAGAATCACCCAGAGGGATTCTTAAAAACAAACAAACAAAAAAAAAAATACCCAATAGATTTCTCCATACCACTCACGGAATTTCTAATTCAGCAGGCATGATGAGAATTTGGGTTTCTTAGGCTGGGTGCAATGGCTCAGGCCTGTAATCCTGGCACTCCGGGAGGCGGAGACAGGTGGATTGCTTGAGCTCAGGAGGTTGAGACCAGCCTGAGCAAGAGTGAAACCTCATCTCTTCTAAAAATAGAAAAATTAGCTGGGAGATGTGGTGGGTGCTTGTAGTCCCAGCTACTCGGGAGGTTGAGGCAAGTGGATCACTTGGGCCCAAGAGTTTGAGGTTGCTGTGAGCTGTGATGCCACAGCACTCAATCCAGGGTGACAGAGTGAGACTCTGTCTCAAGAAAAAAAAAAAATTGGGGGTTTCTCATCAGTCTCCAAGTGAGGCTGAATCCTGGTGTCCCTGGGCCTCACTTTCAGAAGCACTGCCTCGGGGGTGAGTGTCTTTAAAACAACTCTGGTGATTCTTCCAGCCCATGTCCAGAACTGTAGGTCTCAGCAGATGGAGCCTCAGATGATCTCCCAAACACTCCTGCTTATTGGAAGGACAGAAGCCAAAAGCACATCCAAAGTGGGCCTAAGACTTGCACAGCAGTAGAGGAACTGTCCCTTAATCCCCAGTCCACACACAGAGACAAACATCTCTAAGATAACCATGTCAGTGATCAATTTAGAACTAGATGTGGGAAGGACAGCTCAGAAGATGTCTCTGTGGCCAACCCGCATGGAGATCAGAGAGCCATTTACGCCTTTCAGGACCCACCCTACCCCCCACATAGCCACAAATCAGAGAGGGCAAGTCAAGGGGCCGTGGGAATTACTGTGTGAGAGAATTGAGTTTTTGCCATCTTAGCAGAAGAGAGATTCAAAATAGAAAATTGGATTTGTACTGAGGTACACAAAAATCTGAAAGCTAAATGTTTGTGAACTGATTATTTTTATTTTACCTTTTCTTTAAGGTAGGTGGCAAGGTCATTTTTTTTATTTTTCATGTCTGTGGAGATGGGGTGGGGGGTGGCCAGAGAGGGCGTAGGAAGAGTGGTTGAAGTCCGGAATGCTAGGGGAGGTAGGGCATGGAAACTGACCAGAGTTGTTTTTTTTTGTTGTTGTTGTTTTTTTTAATTATTAAATCATAGCTGTGTACATTAATGTGATCATGGGGCACCATACACTGGTTTTATAAACCGTTTGACACATTTTCATCACACTGACTGACCAGAGATTGTTAAAAGGATCATGGTCCTGGATTGCAGGACCAGCTCAGATTGGGAATCACAAATTTGTAGCAGCATCAATGCACACAGTTGTGTGACTTTTCTCCACTGGTGAAGGCAACCACAGGGCAGAAGCAGAAGGGACTGTTAATGTTGATCTAAAGTCGGGGATTTGTGGATAGATAGATAGCTAACAGGCAAATGAATGAAATAAACTAAATTTCTGGGAAGTTTAACTATTAACTCTCATAGAAAAAGACTGGCAGCCAATTAGGTTTGAATAAGGTGGGAAATTGGTAGTGCAAGAATGTAATACAATGTCTTTCAGAAGTGCGAAGTACATTCAAAGCCAGCCTTGCTGTAGCAAGGCATCCAGAAGATGGATATGAAAAAGGAGGGTCAGAAAACTTCAGCCTGAGAACCTAATTCATCAACTAGAGAACAAATGATTTAACCACACTAAACTTAAAATAATAATTTGAGGGCAAGTAAGGAACTAAGTTTCCATGAAAAAAGATATTTTTTTTTTTTTCTGAAAGAATAGCAACCATTGACACATAACTAAACGCCATTATTGCCAAGTTCGTTTTAAAGGGACTAAAACACTAATGATTCTTGAACTACAGGAAAGAAAAATGTAAAAATCAACTAAAACCAATTTTTAAAAATCGTAACTTGAGAATTCAAATGTTATTCAAATCATTTAACATCCCCCATTTAATATCCAAAAAGATATCCTCAGGGCTCTCATCTGCTGTACTTTTTCAGATACTTTGCAATGTTAAGTAATTTTAGTGTGCAAAACTGAAGGGGCAATTGCCTGCATCTTTATCAGCAAGCTCTATTTTAATACCCCTTTTCTGACCATGAAAAATCCACTGATTTGGAATTAAACCAAGAGTTATTTGTGGTGAGTCTGAGAACACAGAATACATGTTTGCCAAAATAGTTATATGATAATGCCAAACTAAACGTAGTGTTTATCATACGAAGTTTAAAAGAAAAAGAAATGGCACAGTAGTTTCTCCCAGTCTGCCCTGAGAAAATTCCTTTAAAATGATTTGCTGATCAGATTCGGCAGATTTCTTTTAAATTGAAATCACAGAAATGAGTAAGTATCCCACCAAAATGCCTGGAAGCACTAAATGAAATTCCAGGGAGTGATTGAAATGTTGATCCAGATGGTGGTCAGGCAGTGTTTGGGAACTCCACTGTCAGCGTAATTGTGAGTAATGACAGAACGCTGAGAAATCTGCACATTTAAATCAGATAAGCATCCAGAATGGTGGAGTCTTTCAAACTTTGAATATGCCTTAGGTCATTACTTACATTTTTTTCACTTGTTTTCATTTTAGATATTTCTAAGACGATATTCAAAGATACATATTCAGTGGCATTTTAAGCTACCTTTAAGTCTATAATGGACCCCATGAGAAGGCTTTTTAAACTGAGTGTGTTGGACATATCACCAAAAACAAAAACAAATCCAATTTTTTATCCATTTACTCACCAAGATTTTTGTGTGAGCGCCCCCTTCTGGTCTCCACCACTCTCTTCTCCCTCACCTTCTGTCTCTGAGCATCCACCATGAAAGCTATGCAAGGCCCTCTAAGATTTTATAGTTTAGAAGGGAAAAACACACACATATAAATACAATTATTCCAAGATGGTAATAAAAGTTAGAATATCAAACTGGGCACCGTGAGTGGCGGTAGAAAGATGGAGAACTTGAAGAGGCATGAACTTACTTCAGAAGTGGTGGTCACAGAAAGCCCATGGGAGAAGGTGACTTCAAAGGCAAGCTGACTTCCAGAATAATAGTCCAGGGGAAGGAACCCACATATGCAGGAAGCCCTAATAGAAAAGAGGTTGGAGTGCTCCCCAAAGTAAAATTAGCATAAAGATTCATTGGCTTTTGGCCAAGAATGGAGGAGAGAAAGACAAAAGTGGAAGCAGACAGAACAATTAGGAACTTAGAGTGTCCAAGTCTAGGCAGGAGGTAAGAGTGGCCTAAACTAGGGTGGGGACAGTGAAAACAGCCTGCTCCCTGTCAACCTTTGGTCTATGCAGTTCTATTTTAATATTATCAACACAGCACAGTGTTTTGTCCCTTTCTTTTTTTGCTCCCAGTTTACTATCTGTACAAAAAGGCACACAGCATCTGCTATGAGAATTTCATGTTGTTTTCATTAGTTTCCAAATGAACTTTCTAACCTCTCCTGAAAATATCGTCTTTGTAAGGAATGCATATAAGGGATTTAAAAGAATAAAAGGGATAGCAAATATTTTTTCTCCCCTGCACTAAAAATAGTCAAATTATTTCTTAGAGCAAGAGAATCACTGCCACTTCAGCTCATAAGGAAACATCTATATTTTATTTATATAGTCTCTTATCCTGTGAACTAGGTATCATTTTATACACATAGGCAAAATGGTGCTAAGTCAACGGTATTAAATTTGATCCAAATTTAAAAGTTAAATCGATATAAAGTTGTTTTTCAAATTTAATTTACTGTTTGCTAAGCATTATTCTTTCTCTGTTAATAAAAATATCAGTGCTGAACGTCCAAGTGGTATTTAGCATTCTGATAATGTTCACCTATATTTCCCAACCAATGAAAGAAGGAAGATTAGCATACCTAGGCATTTATAATTCTTCACTGAATTGATGATTCATTGATGACATTAATTATAAGTGAAATTAATATACCCAATGTGACACAGACTGAAATTTTCATTTCAGAATAAAGTTCCTTGTTAATTAATTTGTTTATTTGTTGGTACATGAAGTTGCTTAGACTCGTGGCTAGAATATCTCCCTATTAAATAAAATAACTTCTTTATCTTATTTCTCTAGTTAGGCCCAAGTTATTCAATAATCTTGAGCATTCATAGTTGGGCATTTGCTGTCTGCTCTCTGATCTTTGACAAAACCTTCCTGGATAGTTAGCAATTTACAATATGAATTAATGGATATGTTAGCAAGAAGGAAAGATATAGGTCATAACAATAATTAGCTGGCTTTTTATGAAGAGAAGAAACTATTATGTTTCTATGATGAAATAATTTTCTTTGGCTTTATTGAGTAGCAGGGAGGAGGGGCTGAAATTATTGATTGAAATTAAAGGCCAATCAATAACACTCCAGCACTCTAAACATGGCTCAAATCCATTTTATTAATCACTTCAGTGAGTAAATCCCTAATTCCAAATTAGGTCTCCAAATCCCTTTCTTCAGTTTATCCTCACTGATTTAGATAGCTGTTTACCCCAGACTCCCCCTTCTATTTCTGTTTTCTTTTTCATTGCATGCAGCCATTCTTGTGATGAATATTTGAACATCACTTCACTGCTTACATAACCTTAAGTGCCAAGTTTCTCAGGGAGAGTTGAGTCAGCCAAGCAGAACATATCATAGGAGGGAAGAGGAGGAGGTGCTACCATGGTGACTTACCCAGAGGATTCACTCTACATGAATGTTGCATAAATTAAATCCCATTCATCATCCAGTTGTCTCTGTCAAAGCTATCTTCCCCTTTTGTAAACAGCAGCAGGGTTATGTAGTACTAAAATACCAGGGAAATGAGGAGAGAAAGGGTAAGATATGTCTTTCTACAGAGCATTCAGAAAATCCTTTCCCTGTGGCGTTCGGGAAGACAAAATAATTGCATCAGATTGACCTGCTCCATAGCAGGGGAACACCCTGATGAATGTAGATGACATTGTTAAATGGTGGCTCCTGCAATCAATGCTCTCATTGTATGCCATGTTCCTCCGGAGACGTGACAATTTTACTCTTGTCACTGTTTTCTTACCCAGCACTTCATCCCTCTTACTTAGTTTTCACAATCTGTTCCGTTCACTGTCTGTGTCCTGTGCTTCCTAAACCCAGGGACAATAAGAACACACTCCTGCCATGACATCAGTCACCAGACAGTTGCCCATAAAAGGAGTCAGGTGACTAATTGTTGGCAACAGACAGTAGAATGTCCATGTTTTTTTGCCAACCAGGAGACACCTCTGTGCAATTGATTTCCCGGCATTGGCATGACTTTATTTGTGTATCTTCAAACTGCGTCACTAGAAGCTGTGGGCTCTAGATCTATAAAAGATTAGAATTCCTGACAGAGCAGCAATCAATAACAGGGAGCAACTTCTGCTGCTTTGCTTTAGAGGAACAGTATCTTGTGGTTTAGTCAACATTATTTATGTTTCTCATTTATCACATTTATGTTACAAGCTGAGAGAGCAAACTAATAAAAAAAAGTTCTCAATTAAATACCAAATTTGTGTACCCCAACTTTTAAAGGTTCTCTTTTTCTCATTTAACTTTATTAAATCATAATCTTAGATGAATCTTAATCATAAAAGTCTTTATAATGAATTTTCTTATTTTTACCACTCAAAACAAATGGGAAACAAGAGCTGCCTTAAAGGGAAAATTCCCTTTGGGTACTAATAGTTTATAATGAAACTAAAACATTTTAAATAATTTAAGAAATATGTAATTTGCAAGGTAAAGTAACCAAGAAGTCTTTCTTTGCCAAAAAACAAAAAATGGCATTGACTAGGGAATTCTAGTATTGTGAGCACCTGCTATAATCTAGTCTTTAAGAGAATAGTGATAATTCATAAGTCTTGTTCCCAAAGAATTTGCTACCTTGTAAAGGATATAGAAGACTTTTCAAACCCAACATGCCCAACACAGAACCTCAGACTGATTTCCTCCCCTATATGCTTCATCTCAGTGGTGTTACCACCTCTTATCTGGGTCCACAAGCTAGAAAGCTAGGAGATGTCTTTGTCATCTGCCTTGCATTCAGCCCCCACTTTCTACCACACCAACCCCATTGACCGTCTCCTAAATATATCTGCCATAGCTTCATCATAGGCTAATGCTACATATCTGCCTTACATAAATAGTGCCAAATAGTCTCCTAACTGGTTTTCCTATGACTTCCTTTTCTAATCTCCAATTAGTCTCCACAATAGTTCAGGGGATCTTTCAAAATACAAATTTCACACCCTTCTTTAAATGTTTTCCCACTGTTATCTGGGTCCCCAAGGCAAGCGTGACAAAGGCAACTACTTCGAAATCAGGATCCATGATTATAAGAACAACAGGCCTGTCAACTAAGAATGCATTTCCAGCAAATCTCCCTACAATTCCCCCTATGCTCCAGCCATGCCAAGTTATTAATCTCTCCAGAACATAATTCTACCTTTGTGATTCTTTGCTTCTAAATGAACCTTTTGCACTTTGTCTAATAATCTCACACTTTTTCTTTAGAACTCTGTTCAACCCCTCTGGCCTCTACTTAATCTTCTCTGGCTGTACCAAGCCTGGGTTACTTGATCATTAAACCTTCCATATTTGGGGATTCATGTTGTTATTAGCCTCCCCCCACCCCCAAAATAGTTATTGCTTAAATACCATATATACTCGAGTATAAGCCGAGTTTTTTCGGCACAAAATTTGTGCCTTATACTCGAGTATATACAGTATATGGCTAGTCACCACTGGACTGTTAGCTGCTTATGGGCAAAGAATATTTATTCATTTACTCAATTTTTCAACACATATTTTTGAATACACATGTAACTCTCACATATGAAAGGCATATAGTAAACAATCAATAAGTATGTCCTGAACGAATTTTAGAAAAACTTTTTTGTTAATGTTCTTAAACTTCATTAGGAGATAAAAGAAGAGACTAATGGTGGTGTTTTTTGTTTGTTTGTTTGTTTTTATCACCACGTTGATTTCACATCTTTGGGGTTTGTTGTTGTTTTTAATATTTAGCACATACCGCAATGCCTGACACATACTAGGTGTCATGTGAACATTTTCCAAATAGATGAACAAATCCCCAAAAACTACTTTCCATATTTCTTCTAGGTAAATTCCAACTCGTAATTAAGAAAGCATTATTCAGCTCCCTTCAACCATTTTATCAGTCCCTCTGTGAGCCTCCCAGAGCAACTGTGCATACCTTTACAATTCTACTTAATTGGATTTTAAAATCTTTTTGAGCATCTGTTTTTTCACTAGAGTATAAGCTCTTGATGTGCCATGTCTGGTTGACCCAGCATAATAAATAAATGAATGCATGAAGAACAACAATGAAATACTATATCTGAAAGTACATAAGAAGGGCCCATTAATTTTGAATCAAAGGACAGAAGGTTAGGTTGTTGCAGAAAATGGTGCTGGTGTTGAAAGATGAACAAGATAAATAACATTTCAGGAGTCACAAAAGGGACAGGGACAAGGATAGGTAGTCCAGACAGAGGACAGCATAACTCAGCAGGGTCTGACAGGACAAGTGCAGTGGGTGACAAGCAGAGTCGGGTCCACGAGGAGGGTGGAGGATTTGGAGAGGGTGCAAGAAAGGAGCTGGAACCAGGTTTTGAAAGGCTAATGGCATGCTTAGAAACGCTTATCACAGGGGAAGTTTAAATGTGGTTTAAGAGCATGTAATGCTGCAGAACCCTAAAATCTGATAAGGGAAAGTGATCACTAAATTTGGTGAAAAGAATGCGGGAGGTTTCAGGAGACTGTTTTTGCCAGAGGTCATAAAAGAAGATCAAGAATGCAAAGGTATCACAATGAGTGGAAATAAAACAGAAGCAAAAAAGAGTAAAACAGTAGCTCAATCTGAGAATTTTAATAATGAAAGAAAATTTAAAAACGAGCACAAGAAATCAAAGTTGGTAAAAAGATTAAGCTCATGGGTAGGTCTAAGAAAAAGAGGCTACCTAATGGAGGCTATATTAAGAAAAAGATGAAAAAGAATAGTAAGAGTGGAAGGGTGATTCTTGGAAAGGAAGATGGATAGTTCGCCTTTAAGGATAAAATGTATCACCTCAAAAGAGCCAGGATGCTATGTCTTTTTAGAATCTCTTTAATAGACTGTATGAGACAATGGTAAATAATAGCATCAAATAGTATTTGATTGTATTTTCTCTCTCGAATACATAAAATGCATTATTTTAGAAAGAGAAAAGAGCTAGGCAGTATTGGATGAGAGACAGTCTTTGTGATTCTAAATTTCCATGTCTATAAGCCTCCTCTCCTGACAGTTTTCAGTGTGGGATGTGGGAAGAACGCTCATTCACTATATTTTTTTAATGGACAATGCTAGTAGATGTCTTTGGCTTTATATTTCTAAAAATGTCTCCTACAGAGAAAAAGTCTTGCAGTTAAAAAATAGTGAACCAATTTGATTTTTTGCTACTGCGCATTTTATACATTCTGAAGTAGAATCCCTGGCATACTGCATCAGAAAACGATTACATGAACTTGCTATACAGTTAGAACTTGGGTTCAAGTCACTGTACATTTTTTTTGTTCCTACAGAAGATCAGCAGAATGATGATTCCCACACACAGATCATTCAGTACTTTTAAGGTACTGTCACATACAAAATCAAAAAATAAAATTCTCACAAAATATCCTGAAAAATACTAAGCTAGTTGTATTTCTCTTCATGCAGTAAAAAAAATAATTCTTGAAAAAACAGATGAGTTACTCTATAACCTGCTGAGTAATTGCTATGTATACTGATACCTTAAACTAAATGAAAATTTCAGTAAGTCCTTGTAATTGTACCATAATAACTATTGCGATTTTTCTTTCCTTTTACTTTCAAAAATAAATGTGAAGCTGTTATTATCTATCCTAAAAATCATCTAAAGTGAACTGTAACACATTTCAACAACATACTCAGCTTAATTTGAATTATCTCTCATTTTACATTTTCCTCATCTTAAATTATCCAGCTTCTCTACTTGCAACCTCTAATTTACTTTTTGTTTATGGATATAGAGACAGACACATCCCATCCAGATACAGATCCATTCCATATGTCCTTTAAAGTGACTTCAGTCATTCTTTAGGAGGGATTTTTTTAACCTACATCATGCAAAAAAAAAAAAAAAAATAGGTTGACCTAATTGTTTTTTGGAGCATGCCATCTTCACAGCCATATCTGCAATGCTTCTTTTAAAATGCCAGCATTCTCCCTGCTCTACCTGTAAACATTTTATGGGAGATACACTAGAAAAAAAGAGTCGTGGGGACCCTCCAATGCCGGGTAGGACTCAGGGCTTGCTAGTGTGTTGTTGCTGGGCTTATCTTCCCATGGTGACTGACTAGAGCTTGATGCCACAGGATAAGCCTGCAGCTATGTGAGAGGATTGCTCTGCCTTGCTTTGACATCATTGCGAACTATTTCCCATGACCATCTGCTTACCCTCTCCTTCCACCAGCTTCTGTTGTTATTTGCAGGAATCACTGCCAGGATTTGGTTCTCAAGAAATCCTGAAAGTCAGATAACTCTCTGAAGGAGCAAGGATGAGAAAGGGCGGATGACTCCATAAAAACATCATCCAAATTATTCTAAGCAGTGACCCAGCCCACTTACCAACAAGTGTTGAAATAAATGGTTTGAAGTAAAAAAATGTTAATGCCTATATTCTTCCTTTTATAAAATTGTATAAAAAATTTAATCACAAGCAAAGAAGTATTTTTTTTTTTAATTTAAACTGATTTATAGCACATTTGAAAGATTTACACACGGAATACATACTAAGCCTGCCATAGAGGGGAAAAATATTTGAAGTAGCTCAAGAATTACTTTGCTATGTTATATCACAAACAAGAAATATATTTTATAAGATAAAATTAATCTTATGAACCACCAAGTGTTACCTTTAGACGATATCTCAATATATACAATATAAAATAAAACTCTATTGCCACCTAATATTCTAAAAGGGTAATAGTTTTTACTTATTTTTGTAGAAGGAAAGATAATGTGAAGTATGTAAAAAAGAATAGCAATGCAATAGGAATACAAAATAAGCCAAGAAACAGATAGGAATAAGAATGTGTCCTTCCTTATCGTGGGTTGGAACCTGACACGTCCATGTTCACCACATGTATCAGGTGTTGAATTACTTACCAGAAAAAAATAAGTCTTATTAATACTCATCTCCATTTTAGGTTACAGACTTCTTCAAATAAGGTTTTAGGCAAGTTATCGTTGCGGTTTTGCTATTTCCACAAAAAGATTAAAAGAGTATAAATGTTTCTTTTTCTTTGGTAGTTACATTCGTCTAAGAAGTTCATTTTCTCTTTTCTCTTTTTTTAAGTCAATAAGGTGAGTAGTTTCAAGCTGGACAGTAAAAACATTTTCACTTTTTTCTCCTCTCAAAGAACTGCTATGATGTCTGGAACAAGAAACAGAAAACCCAATTCTACCTTCAGTGCAAGAGACCTGTGTAATGTAAACTATTTGTATGAATATGGAATAAATGAAAGAATGGTTAAGGGCTTAGCAAAGAAAACAGTCAAATGTAAGTGCAGAAGCCAGTGAGAAGTCGGATAATTCTCCCTGCAGAATCTCAGAATAACCCTATGAAAACAATGCAGAATGGCTCGAAAGTCAAATATAGAAAGCAAGAACATGTAAATGGTGTGAAGCAAGGCGATTTTTCAAAAATATGTACAAGAAGCAGGTAGAGCTACTGCCAAAAATATACAACTCCCAGAAGGAAAGCAAAAGACCCTGTGGACAACCTAACAAGAAAGGGCAGGCACAGAGAAGGGCCAGTGTGAGAGGCCACGTGGAAAACGGGATTAAAGCTGCATCCTGAACCACAGGATCATACTCCCAGTCCCCTTTCCAGCTGGCTCCACGATGGCAGCAGCTAAACTAACGTCACCATGCAGTGTATTATAAAATCTTTATCTAGGAAAAAAATTAAGATAGAAAGACCTACAGCCATTAATAAGTGGCGTCCCCTAATAATAAAGCTAACTAGTCATCCGACATTCCTAGAGTGAAGGTCATCAGGATATAAGCCCATTCCTACCCACAGATCTTCCCACCAGCTTTTTAGCCCCTCATTTAAGTGAAAGAACAGCTGAGGCTGATTGGGTATTTGAGAAAAGAATCTAACACAAAATACAGCTAAGAGAATGAACATTTGAAAAGTAGCTGGGGGATACAAACACGATGCAGGTAATGTAAGTGTAACATTGTCATAGGGATAAGTTATACCACATGAGAAAGAAAGGAACATGATCTTTACAAAAGGAAAAATATGAAAAAGAACTCTTGAATTTCAAGGTATAATTTCTGTAATATAAAATTCTAAAGAAGTTTTAGATAACAATATTCTGGAAATACCCCTTACTCCATGATGATAATGTTGCAGAAAGTATGACGAAAAACCAATGAGATGAGTAATAGAAGAGAAAAAATAATAACAATGAGGATTAACTTCGGAGATAGGTCATGAAACTATCTAATGAGTTATCCAGATATTGGCAGGAGATACTCATCAAAGAATACCAGAAAATTTTCTGTAGCTGAAGTACAGAAATTTCAAGTATAAAAATGCCTGCCAATAGAAAAAGATCCATAAGAAGGCAAACCATTTCCATTGATTCTTCAATTGACAGGAAAAAAAAATCTAGATTTTAACATGTTTACTTTCACAGTATATTCTACTTTTGTTGTTATTCTATGTGTATTCATGTTTACAGAATATTTTAATGAGAAATGGAAGAAAGTATGACAGGATATTTGCTGATGTGTTAACACAAAAACCAACTTTCATTGTTGAGGATCTTTGGCACATTATCACTTAATTGTAATAAATATGTATTATGGTATGACTATTAAATTTGTTTCTCAAAATAGAAGTGCTAGCTGTCAAATACAGCACCCAAGTAATTCTCAATAGGAAAAGGAAAGTTACCATATGTAAAATTTATTTCAAGATGGCTCACAAAGCCAAATATAAAAGCTAAATTTATAACACTTCTACAAGAAAACATAGGATGATATTTTTCAACCATGAAAGATCAACAACTTGGCAAAGATTTCTCAGAGAAGTCAAAGAAAGTACACTATTTATAAAAGAAAAAAAGTATAAGTCCTATATATTAAAATTTTAAAAAATGTGTTTATCAAAAATCTCCATTAAGAAAATAGGTAGACAGGAAGAAAATATTCACAACATATATAAAATGACAGGAAATTTGAATTCAGAACATATAAACTCCTACAACGCAATAACAAAATGGTAGACAACCCAACCAAACATAGGCAAAAGGCATTACATGAAAAGTGACATGTAAATGCCCAATAAGCACATCATTGTGTGTTCAATGCCAGGGATATTACAATCACAATGACAAATGACAACCCACTACATACCACTAGAGTGGCTGAGATGAAAAAGATGGAATGTAAATGCTAATGAGGCTCTGGAGCAACTGGTACTCTCCTACTTGGTCAGTGGAAGTATAAAATGCTGCACTCACACATTCACCCCATGAAAACAATTCTACTCCTCGATATTTATTCAAGGGAAATGAAAACATATGTCCTCTGAAAGCCTTGTTTAAGAATGTTTATAGCAGTTTTACTCATTACAGCCAAACACTGGAAATGGCTAAGCGTCCATCAGCATGAGAATGTATAAACAAGCCATGGTATTTATTTGATGGTATACTTCTAGGCAATAAAAGGAACAGATTTCTGATACATGCAACAGATGAATCTCAAGAACATTATGCTGTGGAAAAGCAGCCAGACACAAAAGAGTGCGTGCTGCATGATACCACTTCAATAGAATACTAGATTACATAAAACAAATTAGTTAGCAATGCTTGCTGTGTGTTGGAGGGGCAGTGTTATTAAATGGGAAGGGGCCCAAGTACATGACCTGATCTGATGGAAAATTCTATATCTTGATAAGGGTATGGGTTACATAGATGTATTCAATTTTTCAATACTAGTTGAACTGTACATTTAAGATCTGTGCATTTCACCATGTATCAATTGTATTTCAATAAATGCATCATTTTGCACAAAATAGAAGGGCTAAGTTTTGACATTAGACTTAGAAGACATTTTTCACAGTAATTATTAGAGCATTGGGTAACACATAATATAATAAGCACATGTAGCATATAGCACATAGAAAATATAGCACATATAGCATATAACATAGCACAAATGACAAATTTTAAAAACTCAACCAAAGTAGATTTTTATATTATTACAAATGTTCCAGTCTCGTGGTGTCCCTACTGGTGCCTATAAGGAATTCTATTGTAGATGGAAGTTAACTTGGAAACTACATTCTCCAAAAGACTATACATACTGCAAAATTCTCTAAGTTAATTTGTTTGTTTGTTGCATGTGGTAACCTCCAATGGTTAATGGTATGGGAAGGCTAGGAGTGTCCTTCCCTTGTAATCTCATCTCTGGGAGATACGTCATAAGGAAAGCAAGTCTTAGACTGAATTTGGTAACACATGCCAACATTTATCAGCACACAACCATGAAAACAATCACACAAACTGTTCTGTATGCTCAGTAGAGTCCCAGCCCTCTTTGACGCCATGATGGCAGGCACTTTGCATTAAAGTTTAATTAGAAACAGATGTCCTAGGAGCAAGCATCACCTAATATTCCATTTGGATCAGGTAACAAACCCCCCCTCCCCCAAAAAAATATCTCAGGAGATGAAGTAGATAGTATTCTTAAATCAGAGTAGAGGTGGCTTAAGACACTATTCTTAGGTCCTATTGGAGCAAAGCTTGGATGGTTAAATCATACTTCTAATCTATGACATGTCTTTAATGCTACACATTTTATCAATAAAAAATAATTTCTAACTTCATTCATATTAGTTTACAAATACTTTAGAACTGACTCGGGTAAAAATATTTGTGAGTATTGGGATCTAGTTAGAGCAAGAGTCTTCACTCCTTGTTGCATGTTAGAATCACCTGCAAAGAGTTTTTAAATGTTCATACCCATGCCAATAAAATCAGAATTTCTGGGGCTGAGATCCAGTCACCAGTGTTTTTCAAACCTCCTTAGGTAATACCAATTTGTAAAAAAGACTGAGAACTACTGGTTTAGAACCTTTCAATCTAGCCTGATTTCAGCATATATTCCCAAACAGGTGTTTTAAATGCTATTTAATCACCTTTATAGGATAAATAATACATATTATATATCACAGTGTCAGTGTTTAAATATTTTTAAGTAAATTATAACACTACAGTTGTATAAAACTCATCCCATTTCCTCTGTGATAGCAGAAACAAAGGAAATGGTGATAACAAGCAGAGCTGTGATAACAGCTATAATGACCCTTGGGAAGAGGATTTGGCCATTTCTGAGTAAAGAATGTATTTAAATATACAGGATGAGGACTCTGCATTAAAAACATCTGATCTTCATGCAAGTCCAGGGGAGAAATGTCTGTGAATACATACTCTTAATTCAAGGAAGTGACTATTCTCCACCAGTTCTTGTTACAACCAAAGCAGCAAAATACAAATAGAACAGAATAAGCCCAGAAGGCCAGGCCCTATAAATATTCCTCTTCTGACTCCTCCTTCAAAGACATTGCTAAGATTTGTCAAGGTGGTGTCCACTCTTACTGAAATTACTCTATCAGTAATTTCTGATAAACTTACTTTGTCTTTATTAACAAGTTGCTTGGAGATATTTTGGTGAGTTTGACAGCAACATCATAAAGAATGCCTCATCAAGACTAATTCCTGTTTTGGAATGCTATATAATAGCAGATTCATTACATGTATACTGATTATTTTTAAGTAGAATAAATTTACCAATATAACATTGCTATCAAATAAATTGTGTACCATCCCATTTTTTAATCAAAATTATTCTTAAGACCCTTAAAGAAAAACGAAAAACCAACCTCCCCAAATGGAGCTTCTTTACAAGTTACATATCAGTTATTAAACATTTTACAAGTTAACTGAAAATTATTAGACAGTTATTCGGGAGAATTTTACCTCCAAATGCTGTATTCAATCTTGGTGCTTTTGTCCACTATTTCCCTCCACCCAGAGTTCTCTTCTCATAATCATCTTCCAAATGTAGTTTAGATGGCATTTCTGTGAAGCCTTTGATGAACCCTTTCAACCTTTCTTTTTATAATTAATTACTCCCCCTGCTTAGCTATCTCTTGTGATTATCATGTAATATTTGTTTCCATTTCTTTCTCCACCTCCAACACTTTGATCTCTTTGAGGGCAAGATCCATGGTGTTATATATCCTTATTTCTTAGGGGCTTAAAATGTTAGGACCTAAATGTTTAAAAATGTGCTTATTAAATTATTTAACCAGATCCTTTTGGGCCCTGTGATTATTTCATGTAAATGAAACACTGCTTATAAACCCTTCCTAACTAATGATACCTGAGTGGTCCATGGCTTTCCCATGAGAGAAAGAGCCAATAAAATAAAGACACAGGAGCCAAATGGGAGCTCAGGGCCTGTAATCCTAGCACTCTGGGAGGCTGAGGCAGGTGGATTGCCTGAGCTCTTGAGTTCAAGACCAGCTTAAGCCAAAGCCAGACCTTGTCTTTAAAAAAATAGCTGGGCATTGTGGCAGGCATCTGTAGTCCCAGCCACTTGGGAGGCTAAGGCAAGAGAATCACTTATGCCCAAGAGTTTAAGGTTGCTGTGAGCTGTAACACCATGGCACTCTACCAAGGGCAATAAAGTGAGACTCTGTCTCAAAAAATAAAATAAAATAAAATAAAATACAATACAATAAAGACGCATGGTTATTGATGGTTGCAACAGAAGTTCCATCTGCAGGCAGAGCCTGTGGCTCAGTGAGTAGGGTGCTGGCCCCATACACCGCGGGTAGAAGGTTTGAAACCAGCTGCAGCCAAACTACAACAACAAAAAGTTTCATCTGCTAGAACAAGAGCAAAAAACAGAACCTAAAAAGGTATCAAAGGCAAAAGTCAAGTATTTGAGAGCCATTTTCCCACTGAGATTCTTGCAGAGATTTTATAGCTTTTTCAGGCTTCCTGGGGAAATCTCATGTGCTTATTATACTATTCTAGAATGATTTTTTGGTATACTTTAAACATTTCTGTTCTGTGAAAAAAATAATTGCTATATAAGATTCTATCAGGTTCAAAAGAGCAGGATGTGTGCGTGCATGTATGCATGGGCGTGTGTTTTCTTGCAGAAGAGAAAGATCTATATTCCCTTAAGTCACTTTGCATACTGTTGTTGTTCCTGCATATGTCAGGGATATATTCTAGCCATCACATTTCCTATCTTAAAAACAGAAAACATTTGTTTATTCTTCCCTGAAGAAGCAACTTGTTTTCTCTGTTTTAAGGGGTCTGAGAAGTTAAGTGACATATTTGGGTCATGAAAATAAAAAATGAATGTCAGGGTTGACAGGAGTCAAGATTTACCTAGGGAGCCCTCCTTCACCTGCAATCAAGGAGTGGTTGCATGGCTTAGAAGCATGGACTTAGCTGCAGTGTCCAAAATCCTGAGACTGAAATAGAAATTCAGTGCTTATGTGGTCAATGATAGACAATTATTTTATGTCTCTGGGCCTCAGTTTCTTCTTTTGTTAAGTTGAGATGATGGTACCTCTTTTATAGAATATTCTTGAATTAATAAGGAAAAGTTTACACTCAGCAATAAAAATGTTTTTGTTGAATTGGAAATTTATTCAAAGCAACTCTGTATCAATTAAGTCAATTAAGATAATTTCACTCATCTGTATTGTCACTACTATATATGGAATCTACAGACCCCACTCAGTTCTATGGATTCAAAGAATAACATTTTATGAGCACAGTTTAGGGAATGTAAGATGTGTCAGGATACTGCAGCCAGTAAACCACCCAGCATGATATCACAGAGGTGCTTCAAACTCCACAAGTGGTCCAGACCTCTGTTTTATGTCTCTTGTGAAACAAGGCCAAGTGCTGTTGTCTATCTGGTTCTCTTAGATGAAGTGGGCAGAAATGTCAGCCCTGTGACCTTAATGAGCATCACATGAATAAGTCCCCAGCCCACCACTTTGGAAATGTCACCAAATGAAATGTTGCATTTAGAAAGGGCATAAACCTGAATGAGATAATGGTATAGCCATGGCTTGGTACACAATTGAGGACATCACCTTTTTGCTAGAAAATAAAACAGGATACAGTTAGTTTGCTCACTGCATTGCATAGTAATCACTATGAACATGAAAAGACACCTGCTTTAACTTGGTTCCTCTCCCAGGCAGAACCCAACACACCCAAACAAAGCCCACAGAAAGAATGCCTGGCATAGCCTACAGGTACTTGTTTTCCTGGTGTCAAGTACTTGGAAGTTCGGCCAACGCTTCAAATGGACACTCAGTCACTCACACTTCACACATTTTCTGTTACCATAAGAACGGGTGATAAACAGTTAAAAACTCTCAGAGATAACACTTCCAGAACTCCCTTCTGTTTCAAGCCTGTTACCCATGGAACTATTCCAAGGAAAACAAGCACTAAGAACTTCAGGACAACTTCTATGGGGCTCTCTCCTCCGATTTACATGACTAAACCCTCATCAATTGCCATAGGGCTGCACAAGACCCTTCAAAAACTCAGACTGCTCACTCCATTGTATTATGCATATGGCATTATTGCAAATATCACCTACTCTGGCTATCTCACTGGACAATAATCAGCTGTGTGAATTTCTACCTGACCCTAGGCTGGGAACTCCTGGAGTGTTAGTGATATGCAATACTGGAGTCATCAATGTACACTTATGCTTAAAACAAGACTTAGCATCTAATAGGTCCTCAAGAAATATATATTTGTTAATGAGGCCAAGGTGGGTGGATGCTTGAGCTCAGGAGTTTGAGACCAGCCTGAGCAAGAGTGAGATCTTGTCTCTACTAGAAATAGAAAATAACTAGCTGAGCATTGTGGCATGTGCCTATAGTCCCAGCCACTCAGGAGGCTGAGGCAAGAGGATTGCTCAAGTCCAGGAGGTTGCTGTGGGCTATGATGATGACCCAGCACTCTACCCAGGGCAACAAAGTAAGACTCAGTCTAAAAAAAAAAAAAAAAATATATATATATATATATATATATATATATATATACACATATATATATATACACACACACACATATATATATACATATATATATATACACACACATATATATACACATACAGGTATATATATATATATATATTTGTTGACTATCTTAACAGTGCCTTAGTTATCATATCTTATTTCCTATCAATCCCATAGCATTTGGGAGGTATACTGTTCCTGCCTTCACATCTTCACTGTGATTAAGAATATCTAGATTCTTAAATATCTGGCAACAAATTTTAGTCATCTGAATTAACCAAGCTCTTTGGGCTACTTATCTATCACTCATTTACTTTCATCAAGTTCTCCATCTACTTCCTCAGTTTCAACACCTTGATCATTTACCATTAACTGCATGAAAATATAATGTAACATGCATTTAGGCAAGTTTGCAAAGTGCACCATCACTGCCATCTATAACACTCTCAAACAGGAATATAATGAAAGCCACAAATGAAAGCCACGTGTATCATTTTTAACATTCTAGTAGCTGTGTCTAAAAAGTAAAAAGAAACAGGTAAAATTAATTTCAATAATAAATTTTATTTAGCTATATATATATATATATATATCTCAAAAATTTTTATTTCGACATGCAACCAATACATAAAACTATTAAAGAGGTTTTGTTTTTTTTTTTATCACCAAGTCTTTGAAATCTGGAATGTATTTAGATTTACAGTGTGTTCAATTTGGACCATTCACATTTCAAGTGCTCAAGGGCCACACATGGCTAGTGGCAACCACATGGGACAATGTAGACTTATAAAAT
The DNA here is from genome assembly GCA_963574355.1 of Loris lydekkerianus. Lineage (NCBI taxonomy): Eukaryota > Metazoa > Chordata > Mammalia > Primates > Lorisidae > Loris > Loris lydekkerianus. The sequence goes on along the minus strand of CAUYPK010101648.1, from coordinate 19,352 downwards.
CACATTTTCATAAAAGGGAAAGAAGTGCACTTCATACCTTGATACAAAATAGAATAAATGTGATATTAAGTTAAAATAAAACATGGGAGCCAAGGAAGACTGCGATTGTAAGAAGGACAGAAGTAGGCTATCTGGGACTTACTCTCTTCCCTCCGCTAAGCCGAGCATCTTCTCATCTTACTAGCCATTTCTTCCTTATCAAATGACTGTGCATTTATGTATCTGTGTAAGCAGTTACATGTTTTATAGAACTATATACATAAAGGAGGCATTCACATGAGGGTGAGGCCACGTGTAAACAAATGTGATTCTGTGCAGCTTACATAAACACTGTGATTAGAATGCATGGAGAGGCAGAAAAGCAAGGTAAAAATAACTGTTATATATAACAGTGTCCTCCTTTACTAGTCAAGTACCAAAATGTAAGCCAGTGAGTTAAAAGTGTGAACCTAGTCCAAAGGGAAACCTCCTATTAAGTAAGTTATTTGTCAAGCACTTAGAACAGTGACTGGCACATGGTAAGCGCTGTATAAGTATGTATTCAGTGAGGCTGAAACATAATATTAAATGAATCTATAAGGATTGATTTTTTTTTACTCTCCCAGACATTACGCTTTTCAGCCTATAAAACACTGTGAGTTATTGCTACTCCTATTTTAGAAATGAGGGGAGAGTCTGGAAGAGGTAGTCAGAGTCATACAGACAGGAAGTGCTGAGAGCCAGGAGCTCATCTAGGCCTCCCCCTCAGGCCCAAGGTCTTTCTTCTCCCATGGGCAACTCCAATGCCATGAGCCTAAAAACCTGGAAACAGTGATGTCATGATGACACTGAGAAGCTGGGAAGGGCTGATGGGTACACTGATTTGTCATTAGGATTCCTATTCCTTAGATTTTTAGGATCTACATGTCTGAGGATCATTAGAAGTATGGAAATAAATGAAAGACCAACAAAAGGAGAGAAAGCAGAGGATATTTATTCAGAGCTTGCTGAAGTAATGGACTCAGCCTCCATCATTTGTGTATTGGCGGAGACTCAAAGGCAGGCAGGGAATGGGCAAGCTGTACAGTGGGGGAAAAAGGAAGGTTTTGGGTATGCCCTGTGTGGAGTCTGTTGGCCTGGCTGCTTGAAGCTGACTATTATAAGAGTTACTGTTTGGCTTCCAAGACTAGTTACTAGAGATAATGGTCTGACTTCCTCATGTCTGACCTGTAGATAGTAGGCTGGGCTCCTACTTACTAAATCTGTTCTCTGTCTATAGACAACAGATTGATTTCACAGGCTGGTTGCTGCAGATTGTGGGTCAGAGTTTTCTTTTTTAGTATGATCTGGCCATTGCCACCCCCCAATCCTAATATTTAATTCCTAACCATTCCTCAGCATATGGAAAACTTCACCATACAAGATGCCTATTCCATTCTGAGGCAACTCACTGTCTCCATGTTATTAAGATTAACATTTAGATTGGGGAAGAAGGTGACTGACCAGAGACATTGAGTGCCAGAAGGAAGAAAGAAGGAAATGTTTTAAATAATAACAAGAAAAGTTGTAATTTTGAGGGGAAAGTGCCAGAACCTACCAGAGATTCCACAAGAAGAAATTGCACAGCAGAATTAGAAGGAGCAAGATATTGGCAGAGATCAACCCCCCAAGAGTCTTGGAGCCTGGCAAAAAAGATAGGTGGCGGGGTGGTTTCTTCCTCACTTACAAGTCTGAAAACCAAAAGACTCATGAGTTGCTGGAGAGCCTTTCTAGTCTATGAGCCCAAGGGCTGCTGCTCCAGTAAACTGGGAGCTTTATGAGGACAAAGCACCTGTCTGCCAGCCTCCTCAGGGTCGCTTCCCTTGACCACAGA
>CAUYPK010101648.1:0-12500 GCA_963574355.1 Loris lydekkerianus | reverse complement strand
TAAGATATAATATATATATATAAGATATAATTATATTATATAATATATATATCTATATATCTATAATATATATATATATATATCTTAATTGCTTAACTGTAATGTATTTAGCAGGAAATCTATGACTTAATAATTGCTATAAATTCATTACCAAAGCCTTTCCCTTTCGTATACTGAGAAACTATAAACCTTGCACCATTACAAATTCTAACTGCAGCCAAATACATCCAATTATAGTCAGTTGTAGTAAATTCTCACTTTGCATTAGGCATAATTAGCCATGTGATAAATAATCCATATAATAACATTTAATGTGCTGTGATAGCATTTCTAAACTATTCATGTAAATTCTAGAAAATAAAATATACTTCAGTTCTAACCATCAATGATTTTTAACACTTTTGTGATTGAAATTTCATGGCTATGCATCATAAGAGAAACTTCAGTACATTTAAAGACTCCTATGTATGTTGTAATAAAAACATTCTCTGCTTTCATTAAAATATTATCTACTTTAACAAATTTTGGTAGTAAATTACATCCTTACAAATGTAGCCATTTTCTAAATTTTTAAACATTCCCAGACAGGCCAAGATTTTTCTTGATATAGTAGAGAGTATAAACTAGTTAGTTATATATATATATATATATATTTTTTTTTTTTTTTTTTTTTTGCTTTGCAGTTTTTGGCCGGGGCTGGGTTTGAACCTGCCACCTTGGTGCATGGGGCCAGTGCCCTACTCCTTTGAGCCATAGGTGCCGCCCTAGTTAGTAATAATTTTTAATTAATATATCTGCATTTCAAGAAAGATCTCATCTGGTTCATTTCAATAATAATAATAGTAGTAATAATAATTAAATCTCTCCATCCTTCAATGAAATATATGTCTATTCCATGGAAGTATAATCTTCTAGTATATAACTTTTTTATTAACAACACTAATATTTTCCTTTTTATTTTGATGATACCAATGCCAGCTAGGAACAACATGAAATAATATTTATAATTTTGTTCAACTGTCATTACATGACAAAATAATGCTAATACCTATTAGAATTCCATGTTTCTATTTTATATATATGACAATAAACCCTATGGAATTGCCAAAATTAACTGGTTGTACTGCAATTTTGTTTTGCACTGTAATCATGCCTAAGAAAGAATCCTAAGCTAGTGGTTGGAATTTTTTTTTTTTATAGGTAGAAAGTGTCATAAAAATATAGGGTGTCCATAAAGTTCATGTGCAAATTAAAATAGACAACTGTATTTGCTCTAGTGAGCTTTGACCTGTATTTTCATTATAAACATGATTATATGTAACATTTAACTAGTTATCTCTTATTTTCCTTTTTTGTGCCACAAAATTTCTGCCTGATAATCTCTCTGGCCCAGTTTACTATTTCTAAAAATTCAGAGATTATTCTGAATTAACTCTGCATTATTCAAAGTTGCTAAGAGAATGCTCTATGCAATCATTTTGTGTTCCAGAACTCCAGATTGGCAAAAATACTCTCAGGATCCTTTCCTCTTCATATTTGCAATATTAGAAGAGAAATTCACAGGATGACTAGGAGACTCTCTTTACATGTCTTTCCCATTTTCTTTTTCTTTTTTTATTTTTTTTATTTTTTTTATTTTTTTTATTTATTTTTTATTTTTTTATTGTGGAGAAGGGTACATGTCTTTCAAAGGCTTTCCATTTGTTAATTGAATGATGCAAATTGTTCTCCTTTAGGAGAGAAATTCAAGTTACCAGAGCTCGAAGTGAGGGGTACACTTCCAGAAGAGCTGGCCCAGTTAGAATAATCCCTTCACATTTCTTCATCATTATGAACAAAATTGGAAGGATAAATAGGAAAGCAAACAAGCTTCTCAGGAAGTTTAACCTATGACTTCACAATTATTTCACATGCTCTTACTGACTCACCTACTTGCCTATAAAGAATAAAGTAGATTTTATTAAGATGTTTCTTTCTGCTCTGTATATAGACAGAGTCACTATGGATCTAGCCAAATGATGCCCCTCATTCCTACTTCACTTACTATTTATAAATGATGCTGCTAATGTAAGAACCAGGAAATAAATATAGAAGGAGATTATATGAAAGTACTATTAAAATATTTTTACTCTGAAAGAAAGAGTGTGTGCCTTTCTCACTGGTGATAAGAGCAGAAATAAAATATTCTATGAAAGGAGATTCCTCATATGTTATCTTTACTGCAATTCTTCTTACAATTCTGGCAATTTCATAGCCAGAAACATAGGAACACAGGCCACTTATTCAGTGCAGACCAAGCCTGGTGCCAGAAATACAAACATGAGTGATACTCAGTCTTCGCTCTCATAAGATTCACATATTAATTAGAGAAACTGACTAAAGTAAATAAAAAATAACTTCAGGATGCTACGATCATTGTTAGAGGTCTACCACGGAGTAAGTGATAGTTAGAAGAAAGAACAGATAAGAAAGGAAGTGTTTTGAATGGAGAGAAAAGCATATGCAAAAACACGAGAGCATGTGCTTGGTGGTCTGGTCTATCCCAGGGGTAGCAGAGTTTCAGGTGACTAGAGCACTCCAGCCCCTGACTGAAGTATGGGAGGTTAGCCAAAGGAGTGAGACAATGCATGAAGTTGCCAGCATGCAAGCCCCATGTGGACCTCCAGTCAGGGGTCGCACTCTTTATTTCCTGTCCATCACCCCATTCCTTCATTCCTTCCCTCTTTATTGATCCAGTGTAGAGGCTGTGAGCTATCATTATAATCACTCACCAACACCCTCCAATCTTTTCTTTCCTCCTGTGCCATAGTCCCATAACAAAACTGAAGTCCTGGTTAACCTCACTGCTCCTGGTCCATGGCGAAAGCAGAGCAGAAGAGTGTAGCTGGAGAAAAACAACACAAACACATGGCATCACACTCACACAGACTCCCTCACTTTAAATTTTGACTATAAATCTCAGCAATACAATTATGATTTTCTAAATAGTTTGCTCTTCCCCTCAACAACCTATTTCACACCTTTCTCTTCAAATATTCAACAGCTCTTCCTGATCACCTTCCTTCTTTCAATGAGAAAATAATAGGGATCAAAGAATTGAAGAACATGTACCCTCAAGGCTACATGCAGCCCTCCAGATCCCCAGGTGGGGCCCTTTGACCCGATCTAAATTTTACAAAACAAATCTCTTTACTAGAGGATTCATTGTAGGTCTGGTATAGTGACTCACACCTGTAATCCTAGCACTCTAGGAGGCCAAGGAGGGAGGATTGCTTGAGCTCAAGAGTTCAAGACCAGCCTGAGGAAGAGCAATACCTGTCTCTACTAAAAATATAAAAGGTAGTGGGTGTTTTGGTGAATGCCTGTAGTCCCAGTTCCTTAGGAGGTAAAGGCAAGAGGATGGCTTAAGCCCAGGAGATTAAGTTGCTGTGAGCTAGGCTGATGCCATGGCACTCTAGCCTGGGCTATAGAGTGAGACCATGTCATAAATAAATAAATAAATAAATAAATAAATAAATAAATGTATTTGTTCTGTAAAATTTGGATTCAGTCAAGTCAAAAGGCCACTGGTGTGGCCCAAGGCCCCAGGTCCCATCCTCTCCTGCCTACATTAGTTAAAACAGCAGCTTGGGAAACAATCCCGCTGCACATCTTTTACATCAAGTTTTCCTTCCTCTCTCTCCTTCCCATCTCAACTCCACCATGCTGCAATACATCCCTTTTACATTATTCTCCTTTTCCCCATGCACCAATCCAGCTTGCTGTACTATTTTTATATTTTTTATTAGAATAAAAATCCTTGAAAATGTCATGTACATAAGTTCTCTCTACTTTCTCACCTCTTACTCTCTTCTTAATCCACTTTAATCAAATTTCATCTCCACTACTCTACTGAAATCACTTTTGTCAAGGACTCCACCTATCTCCATTTTACCAAATAAATTACTGATTCTTAATTCTCATTTTACTCAACCTCAAAAAAAAAAAAAAAAAAAAAGCTAAAAATGTCCCTTCTTAAATCATATTCCCATGGGTCTTTAAGGAACCCAAACTCTTTTGGCCTCTCTTTTACCTCCCTGGCCACTTCTGCTAGTTCCTCTTCCATTTCTGACCTTGATGCCTCAAGGCTCTGTCATCAGCCTTCTCCTCTAATTACACATTTCCCACTTATCTAGCCCCATAATTTTGAATACTATCTATATACCGTATATATTCGAGTATAAGCCGAGTTTTTTCGGCACAAAATTTGTGCCAAGTTCAGGTTTTTCGGCACAAATTTTGTGCCAAAAAAACTCAGCTTATACTCGAGTATAAAGGTACTAAGTTTTCTTTCCACTTGTATTACTTACTTATTAATGCTTAACAAATTGCTTTCTGATTAAGAAGTTTACAACAACAGATATTTATTTTCTTGGTTTCTGAGGATCAGAAATCTGGGGACACTTTAGCTAAGTGCCCCTGACTCAAGGTCTCACAAGGTTACAGTCATCTGAAAAGCTGATGGGCTAAAGGATCTGCTTCCGGGCTCACCCACATGGCTGTGGGCAGGGCTGGATCCCACACAACATGGGCGGTTCCACAACACAGCAGCTGGGTTTTCTCAGGCTGAAAATAAGCCCAAGTCTTTGTGTAATGCAGTCTCCAGAATGACATCACATTTCTTCTACCATAGTCCATTCATTAGAAATAAGTCATTGAACTCAGCCCACACTCCAGGGGCGGTGATTATTCCAAGACTTGAATAGCAGAAGATGAGGACAAATGAGGACCATCCTGGAGGCTGCCTACCATAGTACCTCTCTCTCCCTTGAGCTCATCAAGACTCCTAAATCCCTCCAGCTTGAGACTCATATAGGGACCTATGTGTGGTCTTTTTCTGTCCATCTTCCAACTATAACACTGCCTGTGGTCTAAAGCACTGGAGGTTGATAAAGGTAACAGCAGCAGCATGTATCCTTAACCCCATGCTCGCCCCCTTCCTCTGCTGGCACCCAGCATGGTCACCCTTCCCCTCCTGTATACCTCCATGGATTTCAAGAGCTTTTCTCTACAAAACTTAAATAGCCCCTTCCAACTGACATCCTTGCCTTTGACTAAAGTGAGTAGGTCATGATCTCCCAGGTCAGCCGTAAGCTACAGTGCATGAGGGACAGAGGCTCCAAATGTGAATAGAACTATTCTTACTTTGTCTAGGCCCTTGCCTCGCCTCCCCATTGGTGGTGGCGTATAGAAGTCAGTGATGGAGTCAAATGTTGAAAGAGATCACGTTTGAGGAATGCATTGATGACAACTTAAATGAGTTCAAGAGAAGACATGGTTGGAAGACATGGTGGTTTCCATTTACATTATAAAAATTTGCAAAGCAAATTTAACATGACCAGAAAAAAATGAGTTATTGTTAATGTAGGATAATATTTAGAAATAAACATATCCTACATCAAGCACACAAAGTGAACTCAATGTGGGTTTAAAATGACTTGCTATTCTTCCAGAGACTTAAGGGACCTGGGCTTCCCCTGGGACACATGCAGAGTTGGCTTGCCTGGAGTTAAAAATTTCACAAGCACATTCTCTGAAGCTGGGCACCCCATGAAGCCTGAGATCAAAGGGCATGCTGCCCTTCCTCAGAGATAGGGGCCAGAGGGTTGACATATGTTAACAACATATTGTCAGAGGTCTATAGGTGCTCTGCCCTGAGGAAAGGACACAGTCAATTACTTCATACTGAGTAAACTGAGTGAATGCTTGAAGATATATTTCCATTAACTCTGTTCCCCTGTGGCTACTTTCTTCTTTATGATCTCTATTTAGGTACCTGCCCAGAGATTAGTCAGTGTCTAGAAGAAGATGTTTACTGCAAAAGTGATTGTGTTGATAGGTAACAGGATATTTCCTTTCAAGTTAAATTCAGATAGATAAAATGAGGTAATGGTGAAACTAACAGATAATAGATTAAGTGTGCACATGACTAGAAAGGTATAAATCAAACCCCTAAATAAAGAACTTCGCTACATGCCATCCCATCCCATGTAGTCTGTTTCTTGACTTAATAATTACAGGAGGGAGTTTACACCCACAGCAAAGCTGCTGTTCGTTAAGGTCTGTGGTCACACAACAGTTAACATTTACCTGCATTCTCTGGGTGAGGCTTGTATATGTGCTTATCATCAACAAAGCACAATAAAAACATCAACAGAATCGTTGGACACCGGTATTCTCCTGGATAACAGAGGATGCTGCAGGAACATCAATATAACCAGCATTAGATAAATAGCACGAGGGGACTACAGATAGAGGCAAGAAGATTTATTTTGTTTCAATATAAGAAGGATGCTAAAAGCCACCATATTTTGAGTAATAACAGCATTGCCACCATCTCGCTATAGGTTTTCTAGAGTAAATGTTTATGTCTCTCTACTCACTTCATATATTAAAGCCCGTAAGTTTGGACTTTGTGATAGAAATAGGAAGTAGCACCTCTGGGAAATAATTAGGTTTATATGAGACCCTGAGAGTAGAGCCCTTATGATGGGATTTAATACTCTTATAAAAAGAAGAAGAGAGACCAGAGTTGAGCTCTATCCCATCTGTCCCTTTCTCTCTCCCTTCTCCACTTCTTCCTCACTCTCTCTCCGTCCTCTTCCCCCATCTCTCCACATGAGGATACAGCAAGAAGGGGCATCTGAAACTACCAAGAGGGCCCACACCAAGACTCATGTCTGCATCTAAATCAACTTATGTCACTCTTCTTCTTAAAAACAAACAAATGTATGCAGCTATGATTTAATTTAAAAAACAAACAAACAAAATAAAACCTACAGCTGTTTCTCATCCCATAGAGAATTAAATCTAAAGCCTGGAATACCCAGCCTCCAGCTCTTCTCATGTCTTCCTCCCACCCCCGTAGGTGTACACTAAGCATAACCTCCTCAGAGAGACCTTCCCAGACCACTCTTATCTAAATTGTCACTTTTCAAACTGTCATTCTCTAGCTCCAAATCTTCTATATTTTCTTTATAACATATCACTAGCTGAGTATATGCTGTATGCTATACAGTGGTTTTGTTTTATTCTGCTCTTTCTTCCTCATTAGAACATAGGCTTAATTAGGTCTGAGATTTTAGCTTTTCACCACTGTAATAAAAGTATCTAAAAGAGTTCCTAGAACATAGAGCACTCTAAATATTTATTATATATGATATAGGAGATGTTTGATGATGAAAGACATGATATGATATATGATATGATATAACATGATATATGATAGATATGTGGAAACATAGCTGAGGAGTAACTAGCTCCAATGGTCACAGTCAAATACAACCTCCACATGGTTTCCAGATTAATACCTAACTTCCTCTTCTTCTTAGAACTAAATTGCCAGTATACTCAAAACACTTCACTGTTTAAAAAATCTTAGCATCTTCACATTATTATAGAATATATTTCAAACTCACTCACATAGTAATCATAGTTATCCTTGGTCTGCCTCTACTTTATTCTCCTCTTAATTGTTCATCTCTGATTTTTTGGAGTCAACTTACTGAAATTTCAGTCTTATTTTCATATAGTTTTGTCCATCTGGAATGTATTCTTCCACCCCCTATCTTCCCCACAAATTTCTTTCTATGGATATAATTCCAATTCATCCTTCAAGGTGATGCCAAAGTTGTCTGCTGCTCTGGTGTGCATCCTCCAATACCCCAGAGGTTGCCCTGACTCCTTCCTGCATTATCATCAGTGACAGTTCCAAATTATTAGCATCATCCATTTGATGTCTGGAAATTTCTTTAGTGAATTACTTGTTTTTATGTTTCTTGACATTTCTGTTCAAACTAAACATAGATCAGTTGGGAAGAACAAATGCTCACATCTTTTGTGATGGTCACAGAACTATGGCCATGAATGATGTCCAGTAAATTCTTATCAGTTGACTAACAAGTGGACACAAATACTATATGTTAATGGTGCTCTCTCTGACTCTGATATTATAATGGGGAATAAGTTCATCTACTGAGCGCTTATTCTTCAGTCAAGTTGACATATCTTAATTTAGGAAGCTTAAGATTGAAATCTAAAATTTGCATTTTTTGAAATGAAAAGGCTAAAATTCAAATGATTTTTTTTCCATATAAAAAGGATAAATACAAAATATTTAAGAGTAAATAAATAAAAAAATAAAAAAGATCAATGCCTTCTCAGATGTCCTTTCCCAAAACATAGGAATGGAAATATAAACTTTTCTGGGAAGTTGTTCACCAGGCTATGAAAACTTTCTCATTAATTTTTTCTTCTTGTCTTTAATTTTTAGAGTAAGTTCAAAACATCAAGGTGTTGATCTGCAGCCAACAGAAAAATCTTCATTCCTCGAGTCTGCAAGCCCTCTGAGGACTGCTTTGAATTTGCAGCTTGCCCCTCTGATGGTTTGAAGGAGAATCCTGAAAGGAGCTCCCCAGGAGAGCAGATGGGACACTCATCTGCTTCCCTGATGATCGTTCTCTTGAACTTGATTCCATTTACTCTTTTAACTCTTTTTAAAAAGAGAAAGGTGTTCTTGGCTCAAAGAATTATTTTGTTTTACTTTGCATAAATTTGCATACTATTGAACTAATTCAACATACGGATCACAAAATCAAGTAAAACCATTAGTTAACCTATGGTAATTACATTCAAGTTCAACACAGGTGGCATTACACACATGAAATGCCTACAATTTTTAAATTAATCACAATCTCTACCAAGAGAAGTAAGAATACTGCTGAAGAGCATTGTTTAACAATCCTAGGAGCCAGATGTGGTGACTTACATCCTAACACTCTGGGAGGTTGAAGTGGGAGGATTGCTTGAGCTCAGGAGCTTAAGACCAGATGGAGCAAGAGAAAGACCCTATCTCTACTAAAAATAGAAAAATTAGACAAGTTTTGTGGTGGGTGTCTGTAGCTCCAGCTACTTGGAAGGCTAAGGCAAGAGGATCATTTGAACCCAAGAGTTTGATGTTGCTATGGGCTGTGATGCCATAGCACTCTACCCAGGGCAACAATATGAGACTCTATCTCAAAAAAAAAAAAAAAAAATCCTAGGAGAATTCTTCTGCAGTTCTTCTGTTTTCACTAAATAACTCTACAGGAAGCTGGCTGGGCCTTATTTTCCTATTAGTACTACAAAAGTTAAGCACAAGTCAACTTTATCCCCAGAGAATCTTTCTATGCTTAGCACCAACCATTGTTTCCACAACATAGTCATATGATCCCTTTCTCTTTCATTTGAAATTATCTTGTTTATCTGAAAGTGTGGTTTACTAATCCACTACTCCATCAGAATTATCTGTAGATTTTAAACCAATTCTCTGAGGATGAATTTTTAACAAGCTCTTTGGATATTTTTCAATAACATGAAATTGTGAGACCCATTTCTATATAAGCACACACACACATCACATCACATAAACACATTTCCTATAGTGACATGAAAAAAATACACTAACCAGAGGTCAGAAAGTAGGATTTTTGTAACAGTTACTAAAAAAAATTATTACTATCCTGGGGGTGGAGTGGGGGATCTACCTACTAAGTAAATTATGAAAAATGGTGACACCTTTTTAAAATCTGCTTTGCATTTGCCATTCATTGAGAAATCAGGGCCCATAATGTTTCATATAAAAATATAACATATTTGAGCCACATGATTCCTTCAATCTTTAAGAGGCCTACCATTTGAAGATGATTGAAAGTACACAAAGAAAAAGAAATCCTATAATGTCAAATATTTTAAGATTATAGAACATAATAAAGTATACATTTTAACCATATGTGGTTATTAAATACATAAAAGGGCACAGATATTTTGTTTGCCTACTCTCTTTCTTTGCCAAGAAAATATTTTTCCAGTCCAGTTGTCCTTGACAATGTTACTAGGGCTTTGGGAGGAAATGAGTTTTGGGTTTCTGTTTTTTGGGTTTTGTTGTTGTCGTTTCTCTTTCTATATAGGCTCTGCTTCCAAAGCTAGAATGGCTTGTAAGGGCTAGTTGAAAAGGTCTGTCTCAAATAAGTAATTGTCATGCGAACAGATGTTGTGCTGGTTTTCTGCTTGCTTTGCTGTTAGTCATTAAAGTATCTGGAATTGCTAGAAGGCTAATCAGCAATTTTTTGACAAATATCAAGTAATCAAATGATTATGGCTTTAACTAACTTTTCAAAAAAAATTAATAAAGGCCCTGTCAAGTGAATGAATTCATACAGCCTTTTTCCTTAATTGCCCAGAAGTATTTCTAGTAATGTAAAAGCTTTTGCTGAGAGAAGGGCTCTTAATGATGAAATGTAGAATATGAGTGTCCTCTAAATCAGAAAATGAAAACATCAGGTACATTAAAGAAGTATACTACCCAAAGACTTGGGGCCAGGGAGAAGTTGACAGGCTAGTCAATCAACTTTTTCTGAGGAAAAAAAAAAAGTCCTTTATATTCAAAAACAGTACACATAACTGTGCTTGTGTGTTGAATTGGTTTGTAGTAATTGTGCCCAGTTCATACTAATTTATCCACACACTCTCACTCGTTCCCCTCACCCCACTGTTGAGGCAGGGATTTACAGGCCATTTGCCAAGATAATAGAAAAATAGCATTTGAGGCAGAAGTTATAAATGGTTGGATTCTATATGATCATCATCATAGAATATTGAAAAACAAAGAAGAACAGCATGAAGTGTATTTTTGAAAAAATATATTTTCTGGTTATTTAATAATTGCAACAACAACATAATGGATAATATTTATTCAGTGCCAAGAAATGTTCTAAGACTTTAAAAAGTATTGATATTCATGTAATCATCATTACAACTTCATGAATTAAGTGATATTTTTCCATTTTATAGAAGAAAACCAAAGCACAAAATATTTAAATGTTATTTGTGATTATATAGCTGGTAAATATCAGAGTCAGGATTCAAAACCAGGAAGGCCAGCTTCAAAGTTCATACTCTTAACCACAGTGCAATAGAGTTGGGAAACAAAGTCAATTAGGTCTCATAGGTTTGGAATCCAGACTTCATTATCAGAGCTCTAAATAACTGGGCTTACCAGTCATAGGCAAGTCTTACAATAACAATTTAGGTGCACACCCAAAGGGGTCATCTTCATAAAATAAAAGTGACACCATTTTTATCTAACATAAAATATGCCCTAGAGCAGGGGTCCTCAAACTACGGCCCATGGGCCACATGCAGCCCACTGAGGACATTGATCTGGCCCTCATTGATCCGGCCCTCCAGGTGTTTTTGCCACTGCTGCCTGTCCTGCTACAGTATGCATATGTGGAATGTGTGCGGCACTCTCCGACTCCCCTCCTCTCTGTCTCTCCATGACTCCTCTCAGTCTCGGGACTAACTGATGCACATTTGCATCACTTGTTACAACTAACAGTGACAAATATGGAACCAGACATTGACCATCTCATTAGCCAAAAGCAGGTCCATAATTCCCATTGAAATACTGGTAAGTATGTTGATTTAACTTTAGTTGTTCTTCATTTTAAATATTGTATTTGTTCCCTTTTTTTTGTTTGTTTGTTTGTTTTTAATTCAAAATAAGATGTGCAATGTGCATAGGAATTTGTTCATAGTTGGTTTTTTTTAAAAACTATAGTTCGGCCCTCCAGTGGTCTGAGGGACAGTGAACTGGTCCCCTTTTAAAAAAGCTTTAGGATCCCTGCCCTAGAGAAATAAATAACCATTTATAAAATCAATATAAAATAGTATTATACTATTCAGAATTAGCTGTGATGCAGTGATAGGAGTCTACCAAGTAAAAGATAATATGGATATACACAAGGGAAAAGATAGTAAGAATAAAGTGGGGAAGAGGCATAAGAAAGGTAGGTAATAGAGTGGTGATTTTCAACCAATATGCCATGAGAGGATCTTAGGTGTGCTGCAACATTTTTAAAGATCATTAATTAAATTATTTTCAGAGAAGTTCAAAGGGCATTTAAGTATATTCTTTTTTATATTCTTTTTACTTGGTCAATATAATTTGAGTGTGCCACAGAAGTTAACCTATAGGTTCAAGAGTACTATGAAATAAAAAAAAGGTTGAAAAACACTGTAACAAAATATATACTTAAGTAGGAGCTATTGATTTATTAGCTAAAAGATAGCAAATCCTCCCAACTATAGCACAAGACTATAAGGAAAGGGCCAACTCTGAGGACAGCCAGAGGCAATGGTGAAAAACAATCATGACATGAAATCAACAGAAAAATTCTGACAATATGAATAATCATAGTAGATCAACTCCCCCAAGGATCAATGGGGCAGACACAGCACAAGATTCCATGCACAAACAACTAGAAAAGATGTCAGAAATCGAATTCAGAATCTGGATAGCAAATAAGATCAAATTAGAATTCCAAGCAGTAACCCAAAAGCTATCTCAAGAACTCAATGAATTCAAAGACCAAATGACCAAAGATTTTGACACATTGAGACAAGAAGTTGCATCCCTCAAA
>CAUYPK010101646.1:0-19633 GCA_963574355.1 Loris lydekkerianus | reverse complement strand
GTTTAAGGAGATTGCAGAGTTTTTTTTTTTTTTTTTAACCTCTCTGCCACTATACTCTCTGAAGTGTGGCATGACATCAGCTGCTTTTGTCCTCAGTAGGAAATATGGAGGAACCTTAGCAAAAACAGGAGGATGATTAGAAAGAGACTTTTATTATAAGGGCTAAGGCTAAAAAATTTGGAATGTAGCATTAAGAAGATAAAATTGCCAAGGGAGTGGAAGGGAGGGGGGAGGGTAATGGGTGGGGCCACACCTACGGTGCATCTTAGAATGGGTACAGGTGAAACTTACTAAATGCAGGATACAAATGTCTATATACAATAACTAAGAAAATGCCATGAAGGCTATGTTGAACAGTTTGATGAGAATATTTCTGATTGTATATGAACCCAGCACATTTTACCCCTTGATTGCACTAATGACACAGCTATGATTTAACAATAATTAAAAAAAAAAAGAGAGACAAGGCTAGAGTGTGGGTTGTTTCTTTGTTTGCTTGCTTTGCTTAAAATAACCTTCTTGCTCTAATAGCCTCTGGGGAACATTATTTCAACCTGTTCTTTTTTTCTATTTCCACCAGTCATTTCTACTTCTGTCAGCAAAAAAAGACCGACTACCAAGAAATATCCATGTCCCAGAGTTATCACTGAGAAGTCTCTTTGAGGTAAAGTGGCTTCTTGAACCATATGGCTTCAAATCAGTCCACTTTGGCTTTGTATGTGGGACCTTCCCCTTCAATTGTTTCACCACAAATTTGTTATTTATAATTGGGCCATGGCTAATCGAGGTTTTATTGATTCTAAACTTTGTGGGTGAAGGAGTTTAAAGTTTCATATTGATGTAGTGACTTCCATGATTATTCCTGTGTTTTTTTCAGAAATATGTCTTCATTGGAGTTTATGAAAAAATGGAACATGTTCCTAAGTTAGTCCAGTGGCTCATCTCCATTGGTGCAAGTATCGAGACTATAGGACCATACCCTCTTCATGCCCTCATGAGACTCTGTATTCAAGCGAGTGAGTCTTCTCCCAGTTACATACCCTCCAAGCCCTTCTACCTCTGGGCTCTGAACTTTGGGACTCAACAGAGCTCAAATGAAGCGAGTATTTATCCCCTCTAATGTAGAATATTCAAATGATTTGATTAATTTGATTATTCAAATGAATGAAGCAGCAGGTAAACAGCATTTTTATTTCCCCTGGGATCTAGTAGCTACAGGAGGCCCAAACTGAAAGTATTCTGTGTTCCTAGACAGGTCCTGGCAGCAGGGTGGGGCTCTGGGACCCCAGGAAGGGATTTCGAATAGACAATTACTACTGGGTAGCACTCCTCCTGCTGGTGAAGGCAACTTTGGTCTTTTTCCTCACATTCATTTTCTGCTGACTGCTGTGTTCTGGGACCAGGGCTGGGGAGATCCTAAGGGGAATGTGGCCAGTTGCTGGTACAGTTTGGTTGTGGTTCTTCTAAAGGACTGCTGTTTTTATGAAGTTCTTTTTTTGTTTTGTTTTGTTTAAAGACTGGGTCTCATTCTGTTTCAAGCCCAATCTGGAGGTCAGTGACACTTATAGTTCATTCAACCTCCAACTCCTAAGCAATTTTCCTGCCTCTGCCTCCCAAGTAGCTAGGACTGTAGGCATGTGCCATCACACTTGGCTTATTTTTTAAAATTTTTTGTAGAGATGAGTCTTGCTATGTTGCCCAGACAGGTCTTGAATGCCTGGCCTCAAGCTATCCTTCCATCTCAGTCTCCCTAAGTGCTGGGATTATAGGTGTGAGGGACCCTGCCCAGCCCATAATATTCTTTTCTTAAAACTTTATTATCTGGTTATAGGATTTAGAATTTAAAATTTTAAATATTTTTATCATTAACACACACACACACACACACACACACACATATACACTTAAGACAGAAGTTTGTTTTTCCTTCTAGTATGTGGCATCACTGTAGGACATTTACCTATACCATTTTAAAGCCAGAAGGTGCCAAGAGAACTTGTCTAGTCTACTTTTTACAGGCTGTATCATCTCTCCCCAGGAAAGGGGGAATGGGGGAAAGGTGAGGTGGCATCCTCATCTTTGCTTTACCAGATTTGTGCTATTATCTGTTTCACATAGTGGGGAATCCAGAAGAGATTTTATTCTTATACAGGGATTGGTGAATAAAACATTTAAAAGTAAAGCCTGATTAAAAGCCATTTAACCATTCCACTTTTATGTTAGGAAACTAGAACACAGAGAAGTGTGCCTGTGGTTATGAATGCCACAATTCTCCATTGTGTCTACTCTTTAAGTTAGCTCCTCCAGTTACAGGTGGTATTGTTAAGATCAAACCTTCAAGTTTATCCCTGATTCATTTCTCAGAGGACAACTCTGACATGGTGATAGGTGGTGTCACAGAGTTGGCAGAGGTGTGTGGCTTTGCAAGAGCTTAGGAGCTACAAAGAAGGAATCTGGGTAAAGAATTTAAAATATATGTCCTACTGATAGTAATGTGGTAGGAGTAAGATAATCAGAAATACTGTCTTGATTAGTGAAGTGGAAACTGTTGGTGCCCAGTCCAGATCCTCTTTACCACCAGTACCCTCCACCCCCACCTGCTATCAGTGTTGGCTGCTAACAACTCACAGCTGCCCCCTTGGCTCAAGAATTGCTCTTTTGTCAATAGGCACACTTCCTAGGGAGGTTCTCTCAGGACCTCGCCTTGCTCACTGGGCACATTCTGTAGTTCTTGACTGACTGTCATGGGGACTGAAAAGGTCAGCTTTCATCCCTCAGAGTGGGTCAAGGCTATGATGCAATTCTTACTCCAAAGCTCCTCAGGGGTTGGACTGGAGTGACTCCAGCGAGGACTACTATCTTGTTTAGCTCTCTTCCTGCCCTGTCCTGCTCCCTCACTCTCTTTCTCTCTAGTTCAATCAATCACATGTATAGGAATCCCTGTCTCAGGCTTCTAGTGAATCTGACCTAACTCATCCTTTCAATTTACAAACTCTCATGTCTCCCACACCTATTTGTGGTGAGTGGAAATATGTTGGAGTCCTCATTTGGTTACCTTCGTGTGGTAAACATTTACTTGCTTTGCTGATCTTCATTATGCAGAAGATAACATCAGTAAGTCATTTTAATTCCCTTTAGGGGAAAACCATCTTTTCAAGTGGTTAATGGACCACAAGCCTGAGTGGAAAGGCCGCATCAACCAGAAGGATGAGGATGGATGTACTGTCCTACATGTCGTTGCCGCCCACTCCCCAGGATACCTTATCAAGCGTAAGTAGCAGCACTACGCTGGAGGGGGTGCTGTGGGCTGGATGGTGTTAGGCTTGTGAAGGTCCACACAATTGGTCTCTGTGCTTTATCCATTCTCTCCTGTGGCTGACTCAGGGAGTTTAAACTTTCCCTTGAATTAATCAGCTGGAGAGTGGGCTGTATGCATAAAGGAGAAGGTGGGGTGAAAGCAGGAAGAATTCTGGGCTCCATGTGGTCTTCCACGTTTAAGTGGCTTCTGTGAAGGTGAATGATTAGGATATGTATGGGCTTGTTGCTGCATTTGTTCTCTCCCTCATCACATAATTAATATATGCTCTATCTCATGCCAAATCTGGGGCCCCGCAGGCTACATTAAAAAGTGAGTTTGGCCCGTGCTAGGAAAAGCTGGTTCTTTTGACACAGACATATCTTGTTAACCTGTGAAATAGGAGGACTGTGTTCACTCCCACGGACTCTCTGATGTCACTCATTTTTCTCAGTTTTTGTTTTCTTTTTTGGATGAAGAAAAATATTTCTTCCATAATGGTAATGGACCTTAGCCTTAGTGGAAGGGCAATGCAGGGAGTGGTGGGGAGATTGTGCCTGGTGCTACTGCAGCCTAGTGCTGATTGGGGGAGCCAGGCTGGCTGTCATTTGCTGATGGCAAGAGATGTTTGGGAATCTGGATTTTTAAAAACTGAAATCTTAAGATGTTCAAATGATATCTCATAGTTAAAAATGCCTGTGATCTAGACACAGCCCAAAGGCCTCCAATTGGAGACCTCTGGTCTGGTGAGTAGGAAATTGCTGTTTTCTTTCTTTAGAACTTTATCAGGTATCCTTATAGAAGTATCACTTCCTCCGTCCTATTCCACCAACCCTTTCCCATCTCCTCATTTCTGTCCTTTTCCCATCCATGCCTGTAGAGAATCAGTTTTTTAAATATCAGTGTTATTCTTCCTGTATTTTTTTTGCAGTAAGGAGCAAATACATGTGTTTTCTTACATTTCCTTCTTTTTAAAGAGTTATTGTATATTTTTTGTCACTTTGCTTTTATCATTCCTGGAAATCATTCCATGCCAGTTCATATGGATAAACACATATGTAGTTTTGTTAGATCTTGTCAAGTTTTCAGGAGGGTTGCACTGATATGCATTATTACCAACAATGGATAAGGGTGCCTCTTTCCCACAGCCACACTGATATAATTTGTTGTCATGATTGAAAAGTTTTTTCAGTCTGATAGGTGAGAATTGTTATCTCAGTGTTGTTTTAATTTGCATTTATCTAATTATGTGTGAGTTTGAACTTGTTTTTGTGCCTGAGAATCATTTTTCTATTTCTGTGAGTTATATGTTCATGTTTCTTTTCCATTTTTCTATGTTTTTTGGTCCTTTGTCCTCAATTTAAAAAATACTTTGTTCATTAGTTCTACATCTGTAGTGTCAATATACAGTATATTATGAATATTTTATCCTAGATTGTCAATGTTCTTCTGACATTGATCTCTTTTGTTATGTATTTTTTCTTTTTATGTAGTCAAAATTGTCAATGTGTTGTTTTATGTGCATATTACTCCCAGATTTGCAGCTGGGGTTGGAAAGTCTTTCCCTACTATACCTCCAGGCAGTAGATTCCTGATCCATTGGAGTCCCTAAAAAATTTTAAATACATGTCATACCCACTAGGCTGGCTAAGATTAAAAAAAAAAAAAAAAGGATGAACAATAACAAGTGTGGACAAGGATGTGGAAAAATTGGATCTTTTATACATTACTGGTGGGTAAGAAAAACAGTGCGTCTGGTTTGGAAAGCATTCTAACAGTTACTAAAAAAGCTAAATAGTTACCATAAGACCTGGGAATATATACATATAGGTATATGTCAAACCTAAATGGAAATATGCCAAAACAAAAACATGTATGTGATGGTTCAGAGTAGCATTATTCCTAATAGCCAAAGAAGTAGAAAAGCCCACATCTTCATCATCTGGTGAATGGATAAATAAAATATGGTATATCCATACAGTAGGATATTATTTAGCCATAAAGGGAAGTACTGATACATGCTACAATATGATGAACCTTGAGAACATGCTAAGTGAAAGAAGCTAGACACAAAAGGCTACATGTCACATGATTCCATTTATACAAACTTTCCAGAATAAGGCAATCTCTAGAGAGAAAGTAGATTATTGTTCTCTAGGAGTTTGGCAAGTAGGAGTGGGGATTGCTTGCTAATGCATGTAAAGTTTCTTTTTGGGGTGACGAAAATGTTTTAGAATTGGATAGGGGTGATAGTTGCACAACTTTATAAATATACTAAAACCCACTGATTTATACTTTGGAAAGATGAATTTTATGATATTTGAACTATATTTCAGTTAAAACATTTTTAAAGGGGAAAAATTTAAAAGTTCATGTTTTTAGTAAAATAAAATTCAAACACTTCAAAAGAATATATGATTAAAAGTAAATCCTTTTCTACAAAGTCAACTACTAAAACATTTTTTTATGGATCTTACCAGTATGTGTATTTATTTACAAAGCCAATTTTTTTCCCTTTCAAATATAAATGTGAGTACACTCTATATTCTGTTCAGCAACTTGCTTTTTTAACTGGGCAATGTGTCTTAGTCATCTTTCCTAATAGAACCTGCACGACTATTTTGTTAATAGCTCACAGAATTCTCTGTTGTGACCATATGCTACGGATGGATGTTTAAATGTTTTTTAGTTTAATTTGCAATTGAAAAGGATGCTCAGGGACCATTCTTCTACAGTTATCTTTGTGAATCAGTGAGAATGTATTTGTAGAATGATTTCTTAGTTGAGAAATTGCTTGTTTGAAGGACTTGTACATTTATTTGGCTACTTATTTTTTTTAATTTTGGATTTATGTGAGGGCACAAATGTTCAGGTTACATTGTTTTAATTTCTAAGGTGAAGTTCAAGTTGTAGTTGAGACTTTCACCTAGGGGGTGTCCTGAATACCTCATATTGTGTGTATTAGTTGAGAGCTCACCAATCACTACCCTTCTTCCTCCCTCCCTTTTTTCCTTTCTCTCCTCTCCCCCCCTTGAATATACTTGAATATACTTTTTCTTTTGTGTAGACAAGTAGTTGTTTATATATTGGTTTCATATTACTGTTGTGTACATTGGATATTTGTCTTTCCATTCTTATGATACTTTGCTAAGAAGAATGTATTTCAACTCCAGATAAATACAAAAGATACAGTAAAGTCACTAGTACTTTTTTTTAAGTACTATGGTATATATGCCACAGTTTGTTAATCTGTTCATGGATTGATGGGCAGTTGGTTTGCTTCCACATCTTGGCAGTTGTGAATTGAGCTGCAGTAAACATTCCAGTGCAGATATCCTTGTGGTAAAATGATTTTTTTTTTCTTTTGGGTAGCTACCTAGTAATAGGATTGCAGGATCAAATGGGAGTTGAACTTTTAGTTCTTTGAGAATTCTCCATACTTGTTTTATTTGAATAAATTTTAATTTTAAGTATATTACATTTAAAAATAAAAAGGAACAAAAGGTATACTATCCTACCTTTGTCCTTTAGCCACTGGAGGAATGAATGTTACTAATATTTTATGTTTTCTTCTGCAAATATTTTCTGATGTACAAGTAAAAACATATGTGTTCTAGAATTTGGCATAGTACTGTGTGTTTTGATTTTGAAAGCTACTGCTAACTTGAATCCCAGAAAGGTTGCCCCAACATTGTCTGAGATTATCTCCATCTTGAGTATTTTTTGGTACACGTAGAATCAAAAATTCTCCAAATTCTTTAATAATGGCCTAAACTTTAAACACACCACTTTTAAGTAATTGCAGTATCAGTAGGCACTTAGAAATCTTCCCTTCTTTTAGTATTTTGGGTGGTACTGGCTGTTATGATGGTCCTACTGGCTCTGGTACATAGTGACTTGAGAAGGCCAGAAGGGCAGAGTCTCAGGAAATCACCAGAAGGACCTAAACCCTAGACATGTCGTTTCTTAGAATTGAAGAAGTGAGGATGGATTGAGGTTTATTGCATCTGTCTTGGTTATAAACTACAGACACTCAAACTGATTAAGGTAAGAAAAGAACTTTATTGACTCATGTGACTGAAGAGTCAAGAGTTAAGCTCAGATACTCAATCCAAAGATGTCCTCAAGAATCTGTCTTGCCTCTTAGCTCTGTGTTGTTCTGTGATAGGTTCGTTCTCAGGCAGGTTCTATTTCATTTGAGGCATCCAGAACCTTCTGGCTTATTTTCTCCAAATTGTCTATCTCAGACAAAGAGAATACCTCCTCCCAATCAGTATTTCAGTAAAAAGTTCTATCAGGATATTTTAATGACCTGACTTTGGTCACATGTTCTGTCTGAACCAATCACTATAGCCAGAATGATGGACTGCTCTGATTTTCTAGGTCTTGGTTAGGTCTTAGCTCCTGGAGGAGGGATGGAACAGAGCCAGAAGAATGGAATGATCTGATTGGCCAAGTCTTGATGAGGTCTTTTTCTCTGGAGCTGGGGAGGGGGAAGGACACAGTTAGAAGATGGGATGATTTGATTGGTTAGATCCTGTGGATGAATGATCTGATGGGTCAGTCCTGGTGAGGCATTGGCTCCTAGAGCTGAGGGAATAGGGCAGCCAGAGGATGGGATGATCGAATTAGCCGGACTCTGGTGAGATGTTACTGCTGGGGCAGTGGTGAGGGATGTGGTGGTAACAGGTTTGTTTGTCTGGTGTTAACTCCATCAAAACAGGTAGGCTGAGGGTAAAGAGGTACTTTCACAAATGAAAACTGGGTCATACTAAGTAAAAGGAGAAATGGATACCAACCAGGCCAAAAAAGAAAAAAGAAAAAGTCTAGTTTGTCAGTGGTCTTCAAATTTTGCTTCCTTATCCCCTTAAAAGAATTTTGGGGCTAGTTGCAGTGGCTCTTGCCTGTAATCCTAGCACTCTGGGAGGCTGAGGCAGGTGGATTGCCTGATGTCAGGAGTTCGAGACCAGCCTAACCTAGGGTAAGACCCCTGTCTCTAAAAATAGCTGGGCATTGTGGCAGGTACCTATAGTTCTAGCTACTTGGGATGCTGTGGCAAGAGGATCTGTTGAGCCCAGGAGTTTGAGGTTGCTGTGAGCTGGGATGCCATGACACACTACTGAGAGTGACAAAATGAAACTCTAGGAGGAAAAAAAAGAATTTTGAAAACCTATACATGATTTTAAGTTTACATTGAGATTTTTAAATTTTTATTTGTGAGTCTGAATAATTGTAAGAAAAGGTACTTTTAGATTTTGGACATGTTGATATAAAGTAAAACTTACTTCTTTACTTGCATATAATAGAATACAACACCACAGCAATCTGATATCCTCCAATATCCATTTAAAAAATCATGATGAAGAAGAGCAGGGCAAGATGGTGGACTAGTAGGATCTCTCTGCTGGCTTCTCCCAGCACAGCAGGGAAAAAAAGAGAGAACCCAGCCTTGCTTGGTGTGGGGAACCTACCTGGAGTTGTTGCTCTGGGAGCCTAGTGAGGCAGTGGTGGACTGCAGGAGGCAGCCAGAGACCTGGAGCTGTGGAGGACTGACTCAGTAGGCCAGTGCCTGGGAGCCGATGGGGACTGGTCGGTACCCTCACAGAGGTCTGGGGATGGGAGGAAGCCTTTCTGCAGTTCCTGGATTTTAGGGGAAGCTTTACCATTGAGTGGAAAGGTTGAAAAAGTGGATGGACTCAAACAGTGTACAGCAACCAGGTTTGAATACTGGGTGGAGTGGATTTACCATCACCTTGTTGGCTTGTGGGACATAGTGGGAAGGTCCTGGCAGCCAGCTGGGCTGCCATTGTGGCAGGGGCCTAAAGCACGATTGACTCTGTACCACCTGCCAATATGGGCTTCCACTCTTGGGGCAAGTTGAGTGGCTCCCACACTCCCTGGGAATTATTGTCAGGGAGCACTGTGAGAATTGCCTCTTAAGGATTCTAGAGAGCTTTAAGACCCCAACCCAGTGGGGGCTGAATGCTGAGGAAACAATAAGGCTCTCACCTAGGGCAACTAAATTAGGAAGGTAGGACCTATTCTGGGAAACTAGAAAGAGGTTTGTGTTTTTCGGCTCCTAAAACTACAGCGCCACCAAGTGTCCTGGAAATATGTTGCAATGTGTATATATATTCCTATAACAGTTATTCCCTTTGGCATATATATGTCCGAACGTATGTATGTATTTTTAGTTTTCCTTTTCTTTGTTGCTGAGGTTATTGCTGTTTTTGGTTAATTGTACTTCTTTGTTTTGGTTTTTCTAATTTGGTTGGTTCTATTCTCAATTTCCATTTTTACTTTCATCAAAAGTAAGTGATAAGAAATAACAGATATCACAAGGCTCTTGTATTTTTGGTTGCAGTATTTGTGCTTCATTTATTCTATTTCACTCTCTCTTTCTTTCTCTCTTTTAAAAGAGACTTTTCTACTTTTCTCATCTTTCCCATATAAATCATTCATACAACAGCTGAGATATTCCCCTGTTTTTGTTTTCTCTTTTTTCTGTTTTCCTCTTCTCTGTCTCTCCTTTATTTAATACAACTGTATTTTAAATTTTCTGTATCCTTACTTTTTTTCTCTTTTCTCTAACTGCTGGGGTGTCATGGCATTGGTCTGGCTGGGAGGTCACAGCAGTAGTCTGGCTTAAGGAGGCCAAGAGATCACAGTCTAAGGAGTCCTTCTGCCTTTGGCCTTGGGAAGACAGTATTGGC
The DNA here is from genome assembly GCA_963574355.1 of Loris lydekkerianus. NCBI lineage: Eukaryota > Metazoa > Chordata > Mammalia > Primates > Lorisidae > Loris > Loris lydekkerianus. The sequence continues at coordinate 9,625 of CAUYPK010101646.1, read as the reverse complement.
AAGGCCACACTCCTGAATTTTTCTTTTTCTTTTTCGTTTCTTTCTTGTTTTTGCTTTTTCTCTTTCTTTCTCTTCCTGTATTTGGCAGAGTTATGACTGGCTTTTCTCAGGCTGATGAGGAGGTCCTGATTTTGATTGGCACATGCAGCCCATCCCCCCCCATCCTTGAGTTATAGGTATGACCTTAGCACTGTGCTGAACAATATCATTTCTCCTGTCACTCTCATTCTCTCTTTCTGTCCTCCTTTCCTGTTCTTCAACTCTTTTCTTTCATCACCCTTCCTTTTTCACCTTTTTTCTTTCTCCCTACTTGCTTCTTTTGGTCCTATACCAAGAGACCATCTCAATATGTGAGCTCTGAGATAAGGTTATTTAGATCAAAACAGGCAGTAAGAACAAAAAAAGTAGGGCAAGGAGGGGAACAAGAAGAAAACACACATGAGGAGGAACCAACAGAAAAATTCCGGCAATATGAAAAAACCAAAACAGAACAACTCCCTTTAGGGACCATGAGGCAGCTAGTGCACAGGATTCCACAAAATAAGATGAATAAAATTCCATCATACTTATCAATTCTCTCAATAAATGTTAATGGCTTGAATTCCTCACTGAAGAGGCACACATTGGCTGATTGCATAAAAAAGCACAAGCCATCATATGTTGTCTCCAGGAAATGAACTTAACCTTGAAAGACAAATCAAAACTCAGGGTTACAGGATGGAAAACAGTATTACAAGCGAATGGAAATCAGAAGAAAAGGAGGTGTTGTGATCTTATTTTCAGGTACAAGTGGATTTAAAGCAAAAGTGGATTTAAAGTTAAGAAAGAAATATGGTCACTTCATGCTGGTCAAGGGAACAATACAATAGGACATTTCAATTCTAAATATTTATGCACACAACTTAAATGCTCCCAAAGTTGTGAAACAGACTTTGATTGATCTGAGCAATATGATATCTTATAATATCATAATAGTCGGGGACTTTGACACCTTTCTGACAGAACTGGACAGATTCTTTAAACAGAAACTAAACAAAGATACAAAGGATTTAAATGTGACCCTAGAGCAAATGGGCTTAATGGACATACATAACACATGATCCCAAAGCTAAGGAACATACATTTTTCTCATCAGCCCATGAAACATACTTCAAAATAGATCACATGCTAGGTTACAAACCAAACCTCAACAAAATTAAAATTTAAAGAATTTTAAATAATTGAAAGACATTTAAATAATAATTTAAAATTAGAAGAGTTAAAAGGATATGTTGTATATTCTCAGACCACAGGGCAGTTAAGGTGGAACTCAACTCTGACAAAAACGTTCATTCCCCCACAAAGGCATGGAAGTTAAAGAACCATATGCTAAATGACAATTGGATCCAGGAAGAGATGAAGGAGAAAATTATTAAATTCCTCAAATATGACAACAATGAAGCTACAAGTTATCAAATCCTGTGAGATACTGCAAAAACAGTTTTAAGAGGGCAATTTATCACATTAGATGCTTATATCCGAAAAACAGAAAGAGAACACATCAACAAACTAATGAGTCATCTTAAGGAAATGGAAAAATAAGAACCATCTAATCCTGAACAAGCAGAAGAAATAGCCAAAACCAAATCAGAGATTAATGAAATTGAAAACAAAAGAATCATTCAAAAAATTAATGGAACAAAAAGTTGGTTCTTCGGAAAAATAAATAAAATTGATAAACTTTTGGCCAGATTCACTAGAAACAAAAAAGTAAGGTCTCTAATAACCTTAATCAGAAAGGATAAAAGAGAAATAACAACAGATATCACAAAGATACAAGAGATTATGTCTGAACACTACAAGAAACTATATGCCCAGATATTTGACAATGTGGAGGAAATGGATCAGTACCAGAATGATATCCTCTTCCTAGGATCATATCTTCTTGAAGATCAAATCCTCAAGAATAAATGGATCTCTTGGACAGACCAATATCAAGCACTGAGATAAAAGAAACAGTAAAAAAATCTTTCAACAACAAAAAAAATGCCCTGGTCCAGATGGCTTCACCCCAGAATTCTATTGAACCTTCAAAGAAAAGCTTATATCCATTCTGCAGAAATTTTTGCAAAAAATGGAGAAGGAAGGACTCTTCCCCAACACATTCTATGGAGCAAACATCATCCTGATACAAAACCAGGAAAAGACCCAACTAAAAGGGAGAAGTTCAGACCAATTTTACTAATGACTATAGATACAAAAATTCTCTTTAAAATCTTAGTCAATAGGTTACATCTACATAATAAAAAAATTGTACATCATGACCAAGTAGGTTTCATCCCAGGGATGCAAGGCTGGTTTAACATACGCAAATCCATAAACGTAATTCACCATATCAACAGAAGCAAAAACAAAGACCATATGATCCTCTCAGTAGATGCAAAAAATGTATTTAACAAAATTCAGCATTCTTTTTTAACAGGAACACTTAAGAAAATAGGCATAGGTGGCAAATTTCTTAAGCTGACGAAAGCCATCTATGACAAACCCACGGCAGATGTTATACTGGAGTAAAATCGAACGCTTTCCACTTAGAATTGGAACAAGACAAGGATGTTCTCTGTCATCACTTCTATTCAACATAATGCTGGAAGTTCTAGCCAATGCAATCAGGCAAGAGAAGGAAACAAAGAGCATCCAAATGGCAGCAGAGGAGGGTAGACCTTTACTCTTTGCCAATAGTATGATCTTAGAGAAACAAAGACTCAACCACAAACTCTTGGAAGTGATCAAAAATATAGTAATGTCTCAGGATATAAAATCAGTGTCCACAAATCAGTTGCCTTTGTATATGGCAGCAACAGCTAAGTTGAAAAGCTAATCTGTGACACAATTCCCTTTACCATAGTCCCAAAGAAAATGAAATACTTAGGAATATACCTAACAAAAAGGTGAAGGACCTCTACAAAGATAATTATGAAACCCTAAGGAAAGAAATAGCAGAAGATATTAACAAATGGAAGAACATATGCTCATGGTTGGGAAGAATCAACATTGTTGAAATGTCTATACTTTCTAAAGCAATCTACAGATTCAGTCAGTGCAATCCCCATTATAATATCAACATCATACTTTGAATATTTGGAAAAATAGTTCTTTGTTTCATATGAAACCAGAAAAATCCCTGTGTAATCAAGGCAATACTTAGTAATAAAAACAAAGCCAGGGGCATCACCCTACCAGACTTTGGGCTATATTACAAGCCCATAGTGATCAAAACAGCATGGTATTGCACAAAAATAGAGACATTTGTAACTGGAAAATGAGATGAAACTAATATCTTTCAGCTACCAGATCTTTGATAAACTAAATAAGAGCACACGCTGGGGAAAAAAAAAATCCCTATTCAATAAATGGTTCTGGGAGAACTAGATAACCACCTATAAAAGACTGAGTGTGGACCTACACATTTCACCACTTATAAAAATTGATTCAAGGTGGAGAAAAGATTTATATATAAGGTATGAAAAACAATAAAAATGCTAGAAGAAAGTGTGGGAAAAACTGTTGAAGCTATTGGCTTGGGGAAAGGTTTTATGAAGAAGACTTCTGTGGCAATTGCAACAACAACAAGAATAAATAAATGAATAGGACTTAATTAAACTGAAAAGCTTCTGTACAGCTAAGGAGACAACAACCAAAGCAAATAGACAACCTTCAGAATGGGAAAAGATACTTGCATATTACACATTGGACAAAAGCTTGATAATTAGGATGTACAGAGAACTCAAATTAATCAACAAAAAAAGAACTAACAGTTCCATCTATTACTGGGCAAGAGACATGAATAGAATTTTCTCCAAAAAATACAGAAAAATGACTAACATGAAAAAATGCTCATAGTCCTAATCATTAGAGAAATACAGATCAGAACCACCCTGAGATATCACCTAACCCTGGTAAGATTAGTCCACTTCTCAAAGTCCCAAAGCTGCAGATGCTGCTGCAGATGTGGATAGAGTGGAACACTTTTACACTGGTGGGACTATAAACTAATATAGCCTCTTTGAAAAGAAGTATGGAGAATCCTCAAAGAACTCAAATTAGATCTTCCCAAAGTACTCAAATTAGACCCCACAGTTCCACTACTAGACATTGACCCAGGGGGAAAAAAAAATCATTTTATCATAAGACATTTGCATTAAATTGCTTATCACCACTCAATTTATAGTCACCAAGATGTGGAAACAGCCTTAATGTCCATTAACTTAGAAATGGATTAACAAATTGTGGTATATGCATACCATGGAATACTATTCAGGCATAAAAAGATGATGACCTCACATCTTTTGTAATATCCTGAATGGAGTTGAAACACATTCTTCTTAGCGAAGTATCACAAGAATAGAAAAGCAATTATCCAATGTACTCAATACTAATATGAAGCCTGTAGATGATCTAATGTATACCCACATAGGTGAAAAACTCTTTTCATTTCAAGTTGGGGAGGGGAGGGCAAATGAGGGAAGATGCTGTCATTGGGCACAGGATGGGGCTGTTTGGCACACCTTTTGTGTAGGACATAACCACAAGAGGGACTGTACTTAACAAGATCAAATATTTCGACCTGGTTGTTAGTACCCTCACATTAACCTGAAATAAATTTACTTTTCGACAAAATAAACCAAAAAAAATCATGAACAAGCCCTTTAATAGCCAGAAATTTCAACTTGTGCACTCCTCTTTTTGGATCATATTTGCAGTTTACTTTTCTCAAAGTTTTCCCTAATATATTTTATGCTTGAATGTCTTATTGATCATTCAGGGATACTCTTGTGGAACAGATGTTCTTGTGTAACTTCAAATTTTAAGAGATTCCTATTATTGTAAGGCTCTAAGGGTTAAATGTTTTCTGGATTAAATTATTACTAAACTTATTACTACATAGATTATCCAAACAACATAAATATAGTAAAATTTTCTATAATTATTAAACATAAAAGTAAAATTTTGGAAGTAGGTAGGTAGGGGTGAATTATAGAGCCTTATAAAAGAGGCTTTGCAGGCATCAACTGGTTTTAATTGTCTCTTGGGTTGATACTCTAGAGGTCAGGAGTTTTTATCTCCTTTGGAACAGTGTACTGTAGTAATTGTATTAGTTTTCTATGCTATATAACAAATGACCATACATATAAGTGCTTAAAATTACATCCATTTATAGGCTCACAGCTCTATAGGTCAGTAATGTGGCATGATCTTCTGAGTTTTTTGCTCTTTGTTTTGCAAGGCTGAAATCAAGGTGTTAGCTTTAGCTGTGTTCTTATCTGGAGTTGTAGGCCATCCTTCAAGTTCACGTGATTGTTACAGAGTCCAGTTCTTTGACTGAGATCCCCATTCCCCTGCTGTCTAGAAGCCAAAGGCTGCTCTCAGCTTCTATAGGCCACAAAACCTGTGGTCCTCTCTATCCTCAAAACAAGAAGAGAATTTCCTATGCATCAAATCTCTCTCATACTTCTACGTTTTGAACTCTTCCATCTCTGACCTCTAGAACTCTGACCTTTAGGATGTGTGCGATTCATTCAAGTCCACCTGGGTGATCGCCCTATCTTAAGGTTAGCTGATTTGTGATCTTAAATACATTTGCAGGGTCTCATCACAATAGCCCCTAGATTAGTATTGATTGAATAATTGTGAAAAGGTGTGCCTACACATCTGCGCATTCTCCCTACCACAGTGAGAGTCTGCATGAGTAGGAAGTATGACTTTATTTTATTTATTTACTTTTTTGCAAAGTGGGAGAAGGACAGTTGTGTCTAGGGTGATGGGAAAATAGAACCCTGTGAGTATAACCTGGAATAAAGGTGCCTTGTCAGAGGCGAATTTTAGGAAAGCTATGTTTGAAAGGTGGGGATTAGGCATTGATTTGTTTAACTCTGTGGGCCTACATAAGTCTCCATGTAGGCCCAGGGATGTACCTCTTTCATTCTGAAAATTGTTGCATCTGCGATTACAGAGATGCCTTGATGTTTGGCAAATAGACATGTCAGAGCAGCAAATGGAGTTGATAGCCAGAGGGTTGGGGCAGGGAGGGTGGTAATAGTGACAACAAAAAAACCCTGATGCTAAAGCAATTGCCACTTTTTCTTCCTGTTGCCAGACAGGCTTTTTTTTTTTTTTTTTTTTTTCTTTTCCTGGAAGAATATTCTATTTCCTTTCTTGGGAATAAAGAAATCTGAAGTCACAGCTTGCTGTTATCCTTACAGCTGTAACTGTTGCCTAGTAACCAGATTTCCCCTCTCCTAGCTTGTTGCCAAGGAGTGGGGAGAAAGGTAGAGAGGAGCGCACTTCTGAACCTTTTAAAAGCCATTGTCCTTCCCACTCTATACAGAACTCTTTGCTTTAGGGGAGTTGGGTGGCCTGCCCTAAGCCTGGCACTTCAGGTTTTGTAAACAGAGGAACCCTGGTCCTCTTGCCCTAGGCTGCTCAGGCAAGGCACTGGGAGGAGGAGCACTCATGGGGACATCTCCTTATGGCAGGAACCATGACAATCCCCACTTCTCATTTTGGCATACCCTAGGACAAACAGAGGACGTGCAGATGCTCCTGCGCTTTGGAGCAGATCCCACTTTGCTGGATCGACAGTCTCGGTCCGCTGTGGATGTCCTGAAGAGGAATAAGAACTTCAAAGCTATCGAAAAAATCAACAGTCACTTGGAAAAGCTGGCTACGTGTTCTAAGGACTTAACAGGTACAGCTTCCAGTTGATTAACTTTTGGGGGGCTTAAAATTGGTTCTGTGATATAGATATGAATCACTTTATCTCTTTTTGGTACACTTGATAAAAGTGATACCTCCCAATCTTGGGAAAACTTGTTTGCTTTTTAGGAAACATAGGATGAGACAACTCTTATTTAGAAAGCATATAAGACATTCTGGGAACTTCTCCAGGTTTACCTTTGCGCAGTATGGGAGATTTTTTCCCACGCATGCACATAAAAAAAAGAAGAAGAAAAAGATTAACACAGAATAGGATATAAGAATTATGCCTAATTTTCAGAAACAATTACTGCCAATAATTAAAAATGCACTTATGTCTGTATTTCATGATTCATCACTTTGGGATAGTATCCGCTGACAGGCTCTGCTGTATAAGATAAAGTGCTTGGCTGCATTAGTCCTACTTGTTGGATTTTGTCTAGTAATGTTATTCGTATCATTTACATTCTATTTCTTAACTCTTGAGTATTCCATGTTTCATCCATAGATAGATTCTAAAAATTGAAAACCAATGAATAGCATTTACTTGGTATATTATTATGTAAATATAATTCTTTCTACAACTGGTAACATGACTTGATCCTATAGGAGAGAATCATGCAGTGTCCCCAAAACTTTGCTCTTTAAATATTATGCTCTTTAAGCATCCCAGTGTAGTGAAACATGTAGATATTTCTGTTTCCTGTAGTTGCTCTCATATATGACTCTTGTGGCTTATGTTATCTGCATAGATTTCTTTCTTGATCTGCTAGATTACGTACTTAAGTGAGTTTTTCATGGAGGAGATTTGAATAGTGGAGTTAAGGAGTTTTTGAAAATGCCTTTATTTTATCCTCACATTGATTAATAATTTGTCTGAACATAGGCATTGTATTTCATCTATAGTAAGTTGTATTTTCCTCCATATTTTAATATATTTGAAACTGCATTGTGTTTTACAATCAGTGACATGTCATAGTTTAATGACAGTCTTTTTTTGTTTTTTTTTTTTCAGTCCGTGGTACTTCACATTTATGAAATAGATAAATCTTGTTCCTCACAACTTTGAAGAAATGATTTTATTATCTTTTAGCCCCCATTGCTACTGATTAGAGAAGTCTAATGTTAGTCTCTCTCTTTTTTTTTTTCTTTCTAGGATTTTTTCTGTCCTTGGAATTCTGAAATTTCCCTAGGATGTTTCTAGATGATTCTTGCTTGGTACCTGTTGACCCCTTTAAATCTTCTGTCTTGGCTCAGGAAAATTTTCTTCTATTATTTGTTCCCCTCCAATGTCTCTTTCTCTGTTTGCCACTACTATTAAAAGGTTGAGCTTCTTGAATTTATAGTACATGTCTCTGTACTTCATCCTAATATTCTTTGTCTCCATTGTTTTCTCCAGCTCTTCTAACTTGGTCTTTAGCTTTTTCTTTTACAATTCAGCTTGTTCATTGCTGCATTTTTTTATTTGGAAACTTGTATTTTTAATTTCTAAGAACTCTAAGAACTCTTATGTATTTTTTTTTTTTTGTAGCAGCTTATTCTTGTTGTACATTGGCCATGTCTTACTGAATTGCATTTAAGAAAATGAGAATTAAAAAAATTTCTACTTTTTTCTCTGAATTATTTATGTTACTTTCAGAGTTAGTTGACCCATTTTCTTGCTTCTTTTTTGTACTGTTGCTTCCCCCTAATTATCTTCTTGATTTTTGGATGGTTTGTATTTATGATTGAAGGACTAGATTAATTAATATTTAGTAGGTGGTTAGTGTGCATTTCCTGTAGTTATTTATATGTGTTTCCCTGGAAACACTCCCTCCCTTGTATGGGTAAGTGGGCAGCAAGTTGAAGGCAGCCTGTGGTGTGTACTGGGAGGGGATTAAGTCTGATAGGCTGGTGATCATTGCAATTACCAGAGTAAGAAAAGTTTCATGTGTGGGAGATTGAAGCTGCTTTTTAAGCACGTCTCATTTCTGTTTTAATTTTATTTCTTTATTTTAATTTATTTTAAATTAAATATCTTCTATCGATCTGTCATTTCCATGAGAATGAGGAAATGTATTTGCAGAGTTCTTTTTTTTTTTGGTAGATATTTTTTAAAGAATGGCAAACCATGTTTAGTTTTTAAATGATATTTAAGGGAACTGTGATTTCTTCTGTGAGGTAATATACTTAATAAGATAACTGTTAAGCACTTCCTGAAAGCTTATATATGTAATCCTGGTTTCAGAATAGTTTCCACAAATTGAGAAATCAAACGTAAGCAGGTTACTTTACCAGTAAATTTCCAGTTTTTAAAATGACAAAAGACCACTAGTTAGTGGTAGAAAATGGATGATTTGCTTGCAAATTTATCTTTTATTAATTTTAATCTAAATCTTTAAAATACTGTGAATATCTTTGGCATAAATTTTTGTTTTTTGTTTAGTTTGTAAGTTTAGTTTTTACATTTTTGTTTAGTTTGTAAATTTTTGACCTTTTTTGTTTTGTTTCCTTGTTTGGTAGAATCTTTGGAAGTCTGTTAATCCTAAAAAACACCTTATATTCTGAGACAGGGTTCCTGCTCTCCCTTCCACTCTTGCTTTTTCAACAGTTAAGTCTGAAATCTGAGTTTAGAACCAAGAGAACAAATTCTATAGAATCTCAGCTTGTCCCCCCTTTTTATTTTTATTTTTTTACCTTTGACAATTTTTATTTATTTATTATTAAATCATAGCTGTGTACATTGATGGAATCATGGGGCACCATACAGTGGTTTTATATACCATTTGACATATTTTCATCACACTGGTTAACATAGCCTTCCTGGCATTTTCTTAGTTATTGTGTTATATTCTACATTTAGTAAGTTTCACATGCACCGTAGGAAGGCCATTCTTATTGACTATTATGT
>CAUYPK010101644.1:0-47254 GCA_963574355.1 Loris lydekkerianus | reverse complement strand
TAGAAGTAGATCCATCGAGCTACTTCCGCGTAGCAACGACTCAGCAAGGCCCGGCCTGAAACTGCCTCTACCTAGATACAGCCAATGTGGTACCATGCCACTGGCCTGACCCTGTCACGCACCTCTTCCCCCGCCTTCTTTCCCTGCCCCTTCTCCACAATAAAAAAATAAATAAATTCAAAAAAAAAAAAAAAAAAAAATAGTTCAGAAAAGAAGGAAGAAAGGGATAAAGGAAGTATAAGCTCCAATTTGGTGGGGAAAAATAAACAACAAGTAAATATCATGTATTAAAAGAAATGATATTGATAAACATAAATTTTAATATAAAGAAATAAGTGCATTAATATGCCTATGCACATATATAAAAATAAGCATGATTATAGTAGAAAAAATAAATTTGTATAGTATATGGGGACATGGGATGTTTTTAGAGTTAATTTATATGCCATTCTAGACTTTATTTACTTTATTACTCCTTGTGTTGCATAGACATGCAACAGGAAAGATAAATCTGTTCAAACAAGACTAATAAAGGTGAATTAAAAGTACAAAAGATTCTACTGGAAAGATACCTCGAAAAAAAAGATAGTTGCTGAAGATTATGAAAGTGACTGGAACTGAGAGTTGAATAGAAAGTCATAAACTAAGATAGAAAAAGAAAGAAGGAAGGAAAGAAGAAAAAAAGAAAGAAAGAAAGAAAGAAAGAAAGAAAGAAAGAAAGAAAGAAAGAAAGAAAGAAAGAAAGAAAGAAAGAAAGAAAGAGGGAGGGAAGGAGGGAGGGAGGGAGGAAGGAAGGAAAGAGAGAGAAAGGGAGGGAGGGAGGGAGAGAGGAAGGAAGGAAGGAAGGAAGGAAGGAAGGAAGGAAGGAAGGAAGGAAGGAAGGAAGGAAGGAAGGAAGAAAAGGAGGGCAGGAGGGAGGAAAACACCAGTAGCATAAAAGAACACTTGTTTTGATTTTATATTATTTTTTCTTGATCTGTCCTCTTTTTTCAACATAATCTTTTATCTGTAATTATGATTTCCATCTGTCTAGGGCAACATGACATAGGTTTATTTCCTACTTCTCTCTTTGAATAAATATGATGTGCCTCAACATGCAGAATACAATTGTATTAGAGAATGACCCTGACTGATACAGCCCAGACTAGGTCACCCAGCTATGATGGAGCAGAGAATTGCATAAGACTAGTGAAGTTTCATTTATACTAGGGCAAATGTACTCATTTTTTCTATTTGTGTTTTAGTATGTTATAGTGAACTTTAAAGATTCTCTTAGTGCTGTGAATTTCTCCACTTGAGGAAAACAGCTCATTACTTGTGATAGTACCATTAGATCGTACTCACGAAAGATAGTTTTTCATATTTTCAAGTTTTACATTAAAATATTCACTGTTAGCCTTTCACAAGAATCTTCAAATATCTCTTCTGATTTATCTCCAAAGTAAGCAGAGTCATTTTTATCTTTAACATCCCTGTCATACACTAAAATAATAAAATCCATAGCTAAAATCTTTTTTTTTTTTTTTTTTTTTCCAGCTTACCAGTTACAATTTTTTTTTTTCCCCTTAGATTAGGACTACAGAAGATAATCAGTTAACAAAATGCAAGCCAAAAATACGTTTTGAATGATACTTTTCATACTTATTTGTTCTATTTTGGTAGAAAATTTTAGTCATACTTTCAAAAGCTCTTTTCATCTTACCTGTAAAATAAAGACAAACACATTAATTCTACCTGCTTGAAGTTTGAAAGCCATGATCTGCCAAGAGTAAAGTATAACTCATGTTGTTAATATTTAAACATTACTGCTGACTGTAAGTTATTTGTATATTATTTTCCTTTCATAAATAGGTATTGAAGATAAGTCTTTATATTAACAGCATTTTAAAGAAAATGACAACATATCCAAAACTATTCACTTACTCACATGCACAAGTAAACCCATATTTAATTGCACATTTTATTTAGTATAATAATATTTTAATTACAAAAAGCTATTTTATTTCATTGATAAAAATGTGACGAGACCAATCATATTAATTTGGTGTTTTTTAAGTACTAACTAGGAGGTAGCTATCTCTTGACTTAACAAGTTTAATGTCTATTTACTTTTAATCATTAGAACTATCCAAGTAACTGTTAAAGCCTTTGTGCGTGTCTTCTTCCAAATAGATAGTCCTCGTGATATTATTGCCAAGAAGTGGAGTTCAAATTTCATTATCTCCTATTATCGTACAAGGCATTTTACTTCTGCTAGTTTTAATTAAGTTAAAATCTGTTTCTCTTACATTACTGATTAAAACTAATTGAGTTTGTTGCTTAATCTTATCAGGGAAGTCTTCTATTGCTTAAAACAGGTTTACTTCCAAATAGATTTGTTCTACTTGGGAAGTGTCTACAATATTAGGACTAGGTTTTATTTCATCAATTTTACTATTATATTTTCTATATTTATGCCTTTGGAGAAAATTTCTCACATCCAAATTCTGGAAAATATTTGTGTGCATTTTAACAGTAAGGATTGTTCAACAGTGGTAAAACTCAACCTTTGTGATTGGATGAAAAAATGGAAAAATTAAAAATAATCAGTTTTAGCTTGTTTCAGTTCAAAATGTAAAGACTGGTCTGCTTTACCCTTTTGTTTAGTATATGTAACATTATGATTTAAAACAACTATTAATAAATGTTTAAGATATTGTTTTATAAAATATTGTATAAGACAATGAACACTCTATACAATATATGCCGTAAATATGCAAAAGTAAATTTAGTGTAAACTAAGAAAAAAATAAAATAGAGAAACTATTCTTTTTCTTATTCTGAGTTACAAAATAGAAGATCTTAATGCCAACAAATACTGTTCCAAATTTACAATTGATGCTGTTTTACAAATTTTCCAGCTCATGTAGCTCAGCCATTGTACCATAGCCAAATCTCATAGGAGCTCTTTTAATCTTTTGCAACCACTGAGAAGATGGCAAGAATATAATCCTCAAAACAGAGCAAAGTTAGGATGAAACACAAGTCCCAAAACTCACTGGGCCATGGTTCACAGTAGGATGAAAGCATTGTTGGGTTTCTTTTACCTTTAGCTCTGTCCAAGGGCCATTATACTTCTGGCAGAAAATATAATTTGCAAAAAGTGAAAGGGGAATAAACCAATCTAATTCAGATCCTTGAAAGCTACCACTGATATAATTTTCCTTACACAATTATGATAGTATTATTTTTTAAATAGATAAAGTAGTATCTTGGGAGTGTGGGATTAAATACTCCATTTTAATGTCCCAAAATGTTCATGGCTTATTGTCATTTGTAATATTAATGAGAGGAGACAAATATGACTTGTGTGCAAGCTTTACTAGTCGAGTAGCTAATTATATAGCCCATATAACACAATGCAGTGTTTTTGGACTTTATTCATTTCTGCATTCACATTGATCTTTGAAAGTGAGCACAATAGAGTTTTTTCCATTGAGACATATTCTCCTTTATAAAGCCTATTAATAATTTTGGTCATGAACATGAATGATGTGATAGAACAAGTAAGTAACAGAATTTCTAACTCAGAGAGAATGGTTATGCCTACTCTGTGCTTGAGGAAAGGATAAGAAAAAATGATTCAAAGGAGTTTTAGAGAATATATGTCTATGTCTATCCTTTCAGTTGCGGCTATTTAAAAGGTTTTTTTATATTTTTATATTTTATATTTTTATATCTTGAGAATGTAAGTGACCTGCTTCAGCACTTGGATAATGGAAAAGCAGTAAATGTAGTGGTGAATAACTACACTGCTCATATGTCTCATATTTAATCATGTTTGATATGAATGGAATATTTTAGTATTCATTGCTATCAATTATGAAAAATAACAATATCATTTAAAGACATCATAATCAGGATACTATCAGCAAAAGAGGAAGCATAAATTTCTGAAATGACATCTAGGGAGCGATAAAGCAGTGATATTGAGTTATTGTTTTTTCATTTTTTTTTTCATGTGACAAATTCAGTGCACTTAAAATAAATAATCTTATTGTGGGAGGTGGTATTTGCTTGCCATCCTGAGAGGTGAGAAAAATGACAGAAGAGAAGAATTTACCTTTCATCAAGTGCAAAAGCATAAACTTGAAAGCTGTCCCTGAGTAGGAGTTTTTCAGAGTTTAATTTTAAATGTGCTTTTCCTCGTATCATTACTTAAAAATATACTTTTATATTTAATGATTTTTGACAAAAATTAAAAAGATAGAAAAGTTAATGCGTTCTTTAGAGACAAAATTATATGAATTAGCATGGTCATTAAGCAAAATGGGTTTTTTGTTTAATATAGTTATTGCTTACATTTTGAACATTTAAAAATATGTATTTTCAAATTTTGAAGAAAATACTAAAAATATGGAAAGTATAAGTTGTATTCAAATATACTTTTTTGGGAAGTTAACAGTGTAAATAAATCATTCAAAAGGTAAACAGTAGTTTAAATATTATTTCTTATGTTACACGTATGTTCTGTCATTTGTATTTTGCATTTTACTGCAGTTTGATTTGAACTATTTAATTTATTCCTAAATAATACAGCATTACTGAGATAAGTGCCTCTCTAAAGTAAATTTTAAAAATCATTAATAGATACATAGTTTTCTACAAAATCTCATTTTGGCATCCCTAATGAAAATTTTTCTTAGAACTAGTGGTGTTCTAGCGTTCACATTATATTTCTCAGAACCATCACAGCCAGGTAATTTCCTATGTATCAGTGAATGACAATAATCCTGTGTTGAATTTCAGTATCTCCAGTTCTAAGTAATTCAGTAGAGAGTAAAGATCTATCCTAGATGTACTTTCCTTCAAGCAATGCCAAACACTACAATTATTCAAAACCTCAGAGACCAATGGCTCAGCAGTATTTGGCTGCAACTGGCAGTATGCCTCTAGCAGCATTAACTTTTGATTCCTGCTTCTGCTTGTTTTCTATTTTTAATATTACACACGAGTATCAGAATTCAAACTGTCATGTAAATGGCAATTCCCAAATGCAATAAAATCCATGAGTTTGCAGCAACTGGCTCTGTTTCTCCTGCCTCTCTTAAAGCATGTAACTTATCTATAAGAATTATGATGGACAAATTATCTCTTAATTCTAATGCATTTTGAGGAGAAGGTAAAAGTAAAGGAGGAAACATCTTTGAAAGGATGATTTGCAGGAAAGAACCTGTGGCTTTGAAGCTGTGGCTTTTTCTTTTCCTGTCTGTGTTTGCTGACTGGAAACCAGCTGTCCTGCACCTGCAGAATTTGCTGTATATAAAAAGAAAATAATAATACTAAGAGCACTCCTAATGGAAACAATGAGGAACTGTAAACATCCCTGACAAAACCATTTACTATTTTTAAAACTAAAAGTAGAATCATTGAGAGGAAAAGTTTTTCATATAGCAATCTGAGAGTTATGTCTGTAGAGATATTTGGATGTACGACATGAGAAAAGAAATACAGCAACACATCATTCACATGAACTCAGGCTGAAAATTATTTTGGACAGGCAAAATCATTTTAATATCCATTTACTACGATATATACAATTTTATCATGCCATTATTCCTCAATCCTACACTTGAAGCTTACTTACTTTTAATTGAAGAGAATTCCAATGAGCTCAATAATTTAGTTTCCAATCACATAAACATGATGGGAAAATTAAATGGTACAGGAAGGTATGCTGAAAGAAAACAAACGATATTATTAGAATGTAATCACAAAAACATAATACAAAAAAGAAACAATCAGGTCATTTCACACAAGATCAAGTGATCTTGAAACACTTGTTAGACCTCATGTGTCCTATGCAGGAATTTTAACACAAATGCATGTTTTTATTAATATTAAAAAATTTAAAAACATCATTTTTTTCTGAAACAATGGAAAGAAATATATAGCCCTATGTTTACATTTACATAAAAGAGCAGTTTGTGTAATGAAAATAGGTATTCTTGCTACTATTGTCTGAATTTGGACATAAATATTAAAGTCCATAGACAAATAATGAATATTAAATTGAAAATCATTCAAAAGAAGAAGGGAAGGGAACCAACTGAAATTTTTTAAGAAATTTATTTGCAAAAACATTAGTAATTTATAAAAGAATGTTTCCATATTATACATAGCATCCAAATTTCTAATTATTATCCCATGAAAATGGGATAAAATGTTGAAATACATTGAAACTCACTGTTTAATAGTACCTAGTGACTGAAACAAAATATTTTAAATAACTACATTTCAGCACCATCAGGAGAGACTGACTTGTGCATAAATGTCTCCATAATGTAACCCTCTGTTGAAAAAACATCCCAAGCTTGTGAGTCTGTGTTCTGTTTTGCTATTGAAGCAGAGCAGAGCTAACATGAACATTGACGGAGTCATCAGAGGAGACCCAGGAGAAAGGTGATTCGTTAGAAAGTCCCAAGGTAATTCCAGTGCCATCACAGAAATCTCCAGCAGAAATCTGGGATTGCCTCCCACAACTACGATGCTTACAAATGGTGCAGGCTTTGTCTAAACAAAATGAACACAAAATATCAGGACTTTCTGATTATTTCTTCTCACTTATTAATTTTTTTTTCTGCTTTTTTTCTCTCATGCTTTTGTGTTATAAATGTATTCATCCAGGTGGTTAAGGAAGATAGTCACATGAAGCCCCTTCTAGTGAAGTCACTGCAAGTTTCTAAATATGAGTCCTCCAAATCATGGATGTCTACCTAACTGATTTTAGCTGGAAACAGGACAAAACAAACAAATGAACAAAAATAAAACAACATTGGAGGGGATTTTCATTACCCTGGCAACAGTTATAGGTCTTTGTCTGAACAAATCGCAGTGGGTCAAGAGATATGAAACCATGATTATTATCCCAGATTATTATAGTCTGAGTTAAATGTTCACTCCTTGAGTGTGTTAGGGAACAGAACAATGTGAATAATTTCCATCAGATCCATAAATTCTCTAAAAGAAGAAATACTGAGAAAATGCTCACTTTGGTCGGTTCATGGTCATTAAAAACAATAGCCCTCAGTGGGAAAAAATGCTTCAAAATAAAGAATATTTGGTACTTTATATCCTATATCTTATGTAAGTCTGAAAATGTCTGGGAAAAGAAAATTAAAAATAAACAAAAAGTGATTTGTTGCAAACACTGAATCTATAATACCAAATTCTGCTACAATGACCTTATGATTATTGTTTGCTGATATTTATTGAGCATTTATGCCTTGCCCAGCATATTATATACTTCATCTCATTGAGTTTCTGTTTGAAACTCTGTTTTTATTACTTCCATGTAACAAATAAACGGAAGTTGAAACTTTTCTAATTTTATTAACTTGCCCAAGTTCGTAACCAGTAAAAGCAAGACTCAAGATTCACAGTCTAATTTGATTTCAAATGCCATGTTCTTAACTAAATAGCACATCACATTTTTAGTTCCTCAAAACAGAAAGTGCTTTTTAAAATCTGTGTGCTCAGGGCCTGATTTCATCTGGCGTACAGTATGTGAATCTGTGTTTATTCACTGACTACGTGAATGTAGATGCGTCTTCCACTTGGAGTCTTCAAACCTTTCCTTTGACCAAGTGTTCTGAGAAGAGAGGCAGAATCACCACTTTCCTTACTTTTAAACCAGCAGAAGGGAAGCAGAGTAGATATTATTCCTTAAAATACTATGAGATTCCTTTCCCCTTTTATTTTTAAATACGTGAACTAAATTCCTTCTAAGTTTGAGGTACTTTGGTGCTTTAGAACCAAAGAAAGATTTCTGACAAAGGAACTTATGTTTCAGTGGAAAGCAAGAGTTAGATATCAACAATACACACAGCATAAAAGTACATTATTCACTACTTTGAGAAAAGTGCTTGAGGAGAAATATGGCAAAGGAAATTAGGGATCAGGGGGTTAGAGTAGGACGAGTAGGTGGTAACATTACATAAGGTCTATGGACCACACAAACATTACCCTGCACCAGTGATTCCCTCAAAATGTTCAATGCTCATAAAAACAGTATTCCTAACCCCCTAAATGTATGAAATAATCATAATACAAACTTTAATTTTGCTTTTTCAAAAGTTTATTTGTCTCATTTTACTCTGTGTTGGAATTTGTAACTCATTTTATTTTATCAATGTAAGCATCATAACAGGTCTTTGGAAAATCTGAAATGGAAAATAACTATCATGAATTTAGATTATAGTAAACGTATAAAATTAAAAATCCCATCTAACATTTACATAGAAGTAAATGAGATTTGAACAGTTTAAACAAACTCAGTTTAAATGTTAGTACATTGAATAGATAAAAGCAGAAATGTGCGTTTACTTTTTCATTGCTGGATTTCTATGGAACTAATTGAAAAAATGTATTACATTATTTCCAACCATAAAGGAAAAAACAGTTTTTGCTCATCTTTCAGTTTTACATAATGACTTAAGGAAGGAATTAATATTTTAATTTATTTGAGGACTATAAATAAAAATATTATCCATTTAATAAAGAAAACATATTTGGCCTAGGGAGAACACACATTAATGCAATGAAAATAATCTGTAAAATATAAATATTCTTTGTAACTTTCTTAAAGTGTAAAAAGTGAGAGAGCCTCTTGTTTATATAAGCTTTGAAAACTATTAGGAACAAATTTATAATTATCCCATAATGATTTCATAACCACAGATGTAATTGGAGTGCTTGAGATCCTTGAAAATATAGTTATTTTAAATATTTACATCTTCTCTGGCAAACTTATTTATTTTATTTAAACTACCCCCCCCCAAAAAAAAATTGTTTAATGAACTAAAGAAATTTTATGAAATATTATGGAAACTGTCACTAACTTCTGAGGTAGAGAAATCTAAATAAATGTTTTTTGATTATCTATTCTTATGGTTATAAATTTAAATATACCTGTCAAGTATATTTTAAAATTAAAAGAATGATTTTACATTTCAATGTATCCTCAATATCTAGCCTAATGCCTGTAAGAAAACTCATGGTCAAATTATAGTTTATAGACTATAATTACGCTTTCATAATCCTAACAATGCATTGATTATTAGAAGCTCTTTATGAAATCTATAAGGAATATCTGACTGAGTAAATTTTATATTTTAAAATCCCTATATTTCTTAAAAATACATATGAGTAAAAAGGGCCTTAAACCTGGGAAATCTGAATTCAAGAGGCCATCTGTATCACTTATTAATAACTTTTTGCACCTCATTGAGCTTCATTTTTTTGACCCAGAAAAGAACAAAATAATACCTAATAACTAATTCACAAGATATTCTGAGAATTAAATTGACAGTGTAGCTGAAATTGTTTTGTAAATTTCTAAGCATATTACAACTACACAGAACCATTATTTTTCAACTTGGAAACAGAGTTTTCCCCCATCCCCCAACCAAAACTATTCTCTGGCATATAGGTGGCATTTTCTTGAATGTTCATTAAAAGTCTTTGGCAGAATAAATTTTAAAATGAAGCACTCCAAAACGCGTCTCAAACACTCACATACACACACACTCACACACATTGTTTTTAACCACCGTGCATGTCAGTTTGCTAAGTAAATAACTGTAGAATCTATATGGCAAACCAGCAGCTAACCTTAAAGATTAAAGGGAAAAATATTGAACCAAAAATAAAAGGTTACTGCAGAGCAGTTGATCCTTTCTGTCAAAATGCCAGCTGTCTCTTACTCTTTGCTTCTAGATATTATTAAAGCTGGCTTCAAGGCTTCTCTGTCTATCTTTCTCTCATGTCTTTCTCTTTCCTTGTTCCAATCAACATGCCGGCTGCATTGCTCAATTACTGGACAAATGTAACTTCCTGTCCTCCTCAGCTCAACCACTTTTATAGCAGCACTAACAGATGCTATCATTAAGACCCTCAATGGGAAATCATGAACTAAGTATATTCTCTGCCCTTCTGGATTTTCAATTTTCTTTAAAAAGATAAGCCATCTGCTTTAACCCTCTTAAAACTGTAAGTTTCTTTGTAAAGCTGGTCTTGCATTTATCTTACTAATAAATATGGATTTAAGCCCCAAGTTCAGAAGCCTAATTTTATATGTCTATCTGTCGGCACTAAAATAAGTCTTAGCATCATAGACTGATAATAATTTTCTTCTAATAATTTCATACTTTAATTTTATGCATATGAACCATGAGGATCATCCTTACCTGATTTAACCACACGTGATGTTAGGCAAACAAACAAACAAAAACTCACTTCCATTTAAGTAAACTGTGGAATTGCTTTGAAAACAATAAATGAATATTGAGATTATGAAAATTTCAAGACATAATATTATGTGAGCCATTGGACATATTAACAAATCTTATATTAACATATAAAATTAACAGTAGTAGTCTATTAAAACTGAAATGCCAAGCTAAACTAAAATATCGTGACATAGAGCTTAAATATACATAGCAGATTATTATAAAGGAATATCTCAGAATCAATACAGAATTTAAAAATACATTAACATTTGTGGTATTTTGCATCCCAAGAATGTGATTATTATTATGCAAAACAAATGTAAAAGAAAACATATTATTCTTTTACGTTAATACTGATCATAAACACAGCAATATTGCTTTTCTAAAAAGTGAGCCAAAACTTTTGAGGGCTGTATATTGACAGGTTTCCTATTTTTCCTATTGACAGGTTTTTTATTACTGTATCCAACCATATAGTAGCTCCAACAAAATAGGAAACTTAGACCTATTTTTTGGAGTGGTAATAATGGGTAATTTTATTTGTATTACTCATTGTGACTTATGGTAAAATCTCAGTTCCCCTTTTACCTTTCCTCCATTCACTTCCTTCTCATTTTATCAATTCTGTCTTTGCTAGAATTCCCAGTACCTTTGCTCCATGGAATTGACCCAGACCTATGACATTACCTAATACAGTAATGATTCAACAATATATATCTCCAGACTGAAATTTTCTTGTGACTAATGGACATCTTCATTTTAATGTCTTCAACTGAAATCCTGATCCCTTACTCCAAAGAATACTGCTCATCCTGCTCCTGTATCACTAATATATATGCACTAACTTGATAAATATAATCTCACCCACTCTTCCCTTATTTTGTTTTCTTCTTGTTCAGAGCGTTCATCACCTGAAATGTATTTGTATGTCTGTTTGCCCTTCTGCAGTATACCCCACAAACCTACAAGAGAACCTGATACACCTCTCTAGAATAAACAAATAAATGATGGGAATGAGAATAATACTAATCTGATGGGTCTTTAACAATACATAAATCAATTGAATGCAATACTGTATCAGTATCCTATACTAATCTAATGAAACAACATACATTTAGTGGCTTCAAGATCACATTTATTTTAATCTTGTAGTTTTATAGAATAAAAGTCTGTTACAAATTTACATCACTGGGCTAAAATCAGATGGTACAGCACTATTTTTCCTGGAGTTTCTAAAGGAGAATCTGTTTCCAGTTTGCCAAATTTTTTGGTTTATGGCTCTCTTTCTCTATCTTCAAAGCCAGCAACGTTGCATACCTTGATCAACATTTCTGTAGTCATTTCTTTCTGTTTTCCGCTGTCTTTTCTTTCCATTTCTAAGGCTTGCTGTGATGATACTGGGCCCACCTGGATAAATCAAGACACTGTCCCTACTAGCAAACCAAATTTTACCTACTACCTCAATTCTCCTTTGTTG
The DNA here is from genome assembly GCA_963574355.1 of Loris lydekkerianus. Lineage (NCBI taxonomy): Eukaryota > Metazoa > Chordata > Mammalia > Primates > Lorisidae > Loris > Loris lydekkerianus. The sequence goes on along the minus strand of CAUYPK010101644.1, from coordinate 35,509 downwards.
TAAAACCTAGGATATTCACAATTCTGGGGATTAGAATAAATATGGATATCATTCAGATACACATTATTCTACTTGCTACAAAGACTAAAGAATATACCCATGGCTTTGTAATAAAGTTTAATGTATATAAAAACTGGAATTTAAAATCACTGAAGAAATAAATGATTGGGCAAGCGGTCCTTCCTTTGAGGAAAAAAATCATATTCAGATCATGATTCCATAAAAGATCTCAAAATAAACACCAGAACATTATAGTGTAGAAAAAGGGGAGGAAGGGAAGTAAGTAGAATAATAATCTAAAAATATGTGGTAAAAACAGAGATAAAGCAGAATTTTCTAAAGCAATTAACTGAAGAAGAATCATAAAGTTACAGAATGTGTAATATAGAAAATTAGATAACCATATTTATACCTAAAATTAAAAGGCACACTAAATCAAAATGAAAAACAAAGCTTTAGTAAACACGATAGACAAGATGTTATAATCTTTAATTTAAAGGAATTATAGAAATTCATGAAAAAATATTTTAAAAAGCATGCCAAAAATTATAGAAAAACTAAAAAAAATTAAAAAATGGGCAAATCATGGTAAGCAATTGAATGATTGTCTTAAAACTCTCATCTTTATGGCTTTTACATTATCAAAAATTTGAACATAATAATTCTATACATTCACTAATCTATAATAGAACATAAGAAAGTTTCTTTAAAAATTAATGTGGAATTTTGTGTGCAATTTCATGATATGTTTTAAGTATGAAGCCCTGCCAAATACAGTTTGTCAAATGAGGTGTATTTCTTTTATGATATCTGGTAAAGTGTTATCATTATAATTATTGTTACCATAAATTTCTACCAAACACCTGAGATGACAAAAGGAGAATAAGGTTCCATACAAGTATGCATGATTTTTCTCTATCATGGGAAAATCCTCATAAAATAATCATAAAATTCATTACCATTGTACAAATAAGTAGCTGAAAGGGAAATGGAAACATAAGCAAGTTGAAGATTAGAGGCTACTGATAGGAGCTCTGTGTACCAGAGGATCTTTGAAATCGATGCGTCACCTAACTGCACTATCAAAGCAAACAGCTGAAAGAGAATAATAGGCCTATACTACTTCCTGTTAAGCACCTAAATTAATTCGTTAATTAATCAATTAATTTAAAAATCCATTATAAATAACAAAATGATCAAAATGCATATAAGTATCATTACTGGATCTATAATCTGTCCTAAGTTGTAAAATATTTTAAAACTTTAAAAATGCGTTCAATTGACTTTTCTCACTTCCACCAAACTTATTTCAGAGTTCACATATTCTGATATTGCAGTTTGTCTTTATTTTGTTTCATTTTCTTTTGCAACTGATAAAGTTCATTTAATCTAATTTCATCCCCATAAAATGATTAGTATTAAGAAAAATTACAGATATATAAATTGCATTGCATTAAAATCATTCTACACACTTTCTAAAATGTCACTGATTATGGAGAAGAGATACTATTTTCTTCCAGGTTGATAATGACCTAAAAAAATTGCTGACAAACTTTAATTATGTTGGTAACATCTGTCCAATGCCTCTTGCATTCTTTCTTCCTTCTCTGTCTAGTGCACTTTATTCTAATTATGAAATGTATCCACTCGGGATCACATTTTGGCATCTGTGAGGAATTAAAATTTATTTTGGAAACTAAGTATGCCTACAAGTCATAGGAAGATTCAGATAACAATTTGGGTATTTTGTCATTTTCTATGTTATGTATTAGTTTGCCCTTATCTCCCTGAGTAAAATGAAGTGCAGTGCTTCCAGCTTTTTCACCCACAATAAGAATGGATAAAGTTATTGTAATAATTTTTTTCCCTAAAAATCATGCTAGAATTGATTCAAGGTTTTTTGTTGTTGTTGTTGTTGTTCATTTTGTTTGTGGGTCTTGTTATTGCTATTTTGTTTTGGTTGAACAGAATACAAGTCAAGTGAAAAGAAACCGTAAATTACACATCAAGATTTAAAGAAGAACATCCAGTCAATATAGTTCCAGATGGGAAAATATTTGGATTCATTAATGTATAACCAGTTATCAAATTTGTGATGTGCATTTGTGTGAATTATTTAGATAATATACTTCATATGGTTTTTGATTTATAACTTCTTAATAATTATGTAGCTAAATATTTCTATTTGGCATTGACTAACTTTAATTATGTCTTTAACAATAGCAGTTAATCAGAAATATGCAGTTAAGTCCTACATTAGCTAAGCATTCAATCTTTTCCTTTTCTGATTCTTTCTAAGATGGAAGATTCCAAATAAGCTGAAGAAAAATTCAAAGCATTGGTTATGTGATAGATATAAGTGAGTGTCCTTAGAGAAGAGTATCTCATTGCCCCAGGGCTGTTCTATCAACCCTTTCCACACAAGTGACTTTTATTCATATTTCTAACCAAGAAAGGTGCCAGTGACCATGTATTTTTGCTTAAAAGTACAGAAGAATTTAAATTATTTCTTTTTTATTTCCAAAAAGAACTTTTTATATATTTTTTCATATTACATCTACATCCAAATGCAACTTTTAAAGAAATCTGATGACTGCTTTTGTAGCATGTTCTTTATCCAAAAAAATTCTTTTTAGATAGTACAGATAATGATCAGATAGTAGAATTTCTGCACAATCCCCAGGTGACTATTCCCTGATGTTCAGAAGGTTGTGACATTCCTAACCAATTGATCCCAAGGCACTCAACTTGTGAACCAGCAGTTCTCCCCTCATTAGCTTTCTACCCTGCAGGCTCTTCACCCCCATCCAAAAGGGCTAAATTAATCATTATTGCATATCACATTGACTGTGTTACATTTCTTTAAACCTACTTGTATTCTCCTTTCAAATCAGATTTGAATTGGTCACCTTGGTTGCTAAGCCATCCTAGGTGATTGTTTCTGCCTATCTCATCTTCCCCCATGAGTTTCTTTCCTACCTTCCAATTTTAGATGATATAATGATTTATTATACTGAGACCTCTCTGTTTCTTTTCTCTTTGCTCTCCACACCTTAATGGATTGGATTTGTATCTTCTGTTATTCAAAAGAAAGAAAGAATGCTTTGCAGTCACAAGCAGACTTATCTTCCAAATTATTTTATAATCTTAGTAATTTTCAAGGAATTATATTCGCTTTTCAAGAAGACCTGGTAATATTCTATGTTTGTTGTCTGAATATAAAATTTACTAAAATCTCTTTCTCTAAGATACATAGTTCATTACATTTTTTTATTGATGGACATGGAGTGACGTGATGATTCCAGGGGCACACGCAGGTGTGCTTGCCTATAGGTCAAGACATTTTCCATGGTATATTTTTGTCCTTGGATAGACAAATTCACTCTGAGAACTTTGGGGGGTTATTTGGAAATAGTTAAAATGTCAACTTTCTTTTTTCAAAGGTTTAGTAATACAAAGGTCAAGTTAAGTCTGCCTTTAAAAAGAATAAATAAAACATTGCATCCATTAAGTTTAGAGCGATGAAACATCAGCCTCTGTGTTCTCAGTGGAGAACCGGAAAAGATAAGACGCTAATGAAATTATGTCTATTTACTAGGGATTTTTAAAACTAAAGCATAAAAGATATAATGGTGAATGTTATAGATGCAGATGATTTAAATATTACAAGTTAATAACATTGATTTGATATTGGTATATAAATATAGTTAGCATACATATATGTAGAGGCGTAGATATACACGAAGAGTGAATCCATTAGAATTACACAGCGATGATTTTTACACATACAGAGAAAAAAGGGATCAGAAAAGAGAGTGAAAGAGTAAAAAAGAACACAGAAAAAAGGATATGTTAATTTAAACTCTATAATTATATACATGAAAAAATAGAAGCAAACAGTGATGAGACAAGCTGCGAGACAGCAGAGCTAGCTAAAGGCCAGGAGAGTGCATTTCCACAGTAGGCTGAATTCAAGGAAGCAGTCTGCTGGAGTTTGAATTCAAGCTCCACTAATACTGTAGGTATTACAGTTTTGAAGCATTTCCTTACCATCCTTGTGCCTCAGTTTCTTCATACTATGAGCATGTCAATACAACCCTCCACATGGGAGTGTTCTGAAAACAGAAAGCATGAAATGCTGTTTGTTTTTTGCCTCCGGGCACATCCTTGGTACTATATGCTGTTAGCTCTCCTTACCACCTAAGTCTCAGCATATTTTGATTTACACTATTTTAATCTTAGATAGTGAAAAAGAATACCTTTTTAGAAATGGTGTTAAGACCAATCAATATTGCCAGAAAAATAAGACTTATATTAATAGTAAATTATATGTTATTAGTTTTGTGTTATTACACCTCAAATTGACAATCTTCAAGTTTAATTTCATATTTTTTTCAGTATTTGTTACCAGAGCCTTAAAATGGTCAGAAATGACTTGAACTACTTTCTTGTAGTAGAGTGATGATTTCTGTGTGCAAACCTGCCTTTCTAAGTGTTCCTTTTTCCTTCTTTCTCTTTGCCAGCATACTCTAAGATGAATAATACTTTCTCTAAGGCAACATTTCTACATCTAAAACCTAATAGACATTTCTCTTTCCTTTGTACTCTTTGTTAAAAGCCTGTATAATGGAGAATACTTTTCTTTGAGCTCTGTATTTTCCCTTATCTAAAGAGAGGGCTGCCTGCAGGCAGTCCCTTTGAGTTCTAGGAGGTTGCTATAACTTTCTTTGTGATTAGATTACCAGCAATCTGCCACTTTTTGCACAATACATTTCTAAAACACTAATGATAGAAAAATGAGCCAAATAATGCCTTTTCCTATGGTTGGAGTGGTGTGGCAGGTGGATGACTGTTCTTTTCTCAGAGAGTGAACATATATAATATTTCCCTGTCACTTCAATATTATTTTGGAATACCACCTGTATTTTTACCTTTTTTTTTCCTTTTACTTTAAGATACACATGATCTAGTTTAAAAGGAAATCCAAATTACAGCTAAAACACTTCTTAAGCCCTTAAACCTAATGAATTAAATTTTCTGACAGAATTGTTCATTTTGTAAATTTACTGTAGTTTTTATACCATCCCTGATTAACCTATTAAAATATTTTTTAAATACTTGGCAACAGTTAAAAAACAAAAATATGATAAAATACAAAAAGAATTGCATAGTACATCATTGCTATCAAAAGCATCGAAACACATATATTAACTGAATTATTGTACCATTCAACTAATACATGAACTATTAATTTTTAGTTGATTCAGTAATATTCAAACTTTATACATGAAAGATTGATAAGTAATGCTCACTTTGTATATTTGGAATATGCTGTGTAAATCACATAATTGTGTGTGTAAATCACATAAGAAACCATAGTTGTGTAAATCATCTATTATATTAAAAAAATGAGGGCAGTGCCTGTGGCTCAACAGAGTAGGGCACTGGCCCCATATGCTGGAGGTGGCAGGTTCAAACCCAGCCCCGGCCAAAAACTACAAAAAAAACAAACAAACAAAAAAAAAAAAAAATTAAAAAAATGAGAAGTATATTTTCTTGGGTTAGATAAAAAGTTTACTTCAGGGTATGAAAATGAACTAGAATTTTATGGGAAGTTGCACTTGGACAAATTGTTACTGTAGAAAATCTCCTTTGGACACTAGATGTTACATAATGTGTGTGCTTTAGTTCAATTGTTATTTTCAGTGTTTTATAAATATATCAGAATTTTGGAGAAGATAGCTGTGGAAATGATAACTGTGGGTATGAGCTGGTGTGGAGCCGGGATGCTAGGTCCCTGGCCCGGCCCATGGAACTGCCAGGACTCGGCCGCTGTCCATCTTTGCTGGGGGCATGGCTCCCCATAGGTGCCGAGGAGCCCGTTGTCTCAGTCCGGGAAGGCTCCCCTTCAGGAGGAGTCAGTTGTCTGAGTCAGGTCAGAGGTGTAGCAGTCAGTCAAGAGACAGTCTTAGTAGGAGCCTCCTGGGGCTATTTACACCACAGATGTGGAGACTGCCAAGCAATGATGTACGTGCTCTCCTGCTTTTTAAGGAGAGACCAATGCCCTCCCCATTCCCTTATTACCAAGGTGTTTCTTTTCAGGTGTCTCCTACAAGTTGGCACATATGTTACAAGAGCAAAAACTTTCAGATGACGTTGGCACTGTGTATTGCTAATCACAGCAATTCAATTCACAAACTGCCAATAATCCAAATAAGAAAAGGCAGCAGAGGGATCATTCTAAAGAATTATAAAAGCCTCTCTCTGCTTTCTTTTTAAGGATTATTCATTCCTCTTGTGATCAACTTTCATTAGAACAAATGGAAAATTGGAAAGAAATAAAAAACATGTACTGTGTTGGAAAGTGACCTAAATATTACGAGAGCAGGAATGAAATTTAAAGTATATGAAATACAATGGTTTTTGCCCAAGCATTTGATGTGTTTTATCCAGAATTTCCGAAAGAGAAGGTGATTGTTGCTGGGCGCAGTGGCTCATAACTGTAATCCTAGCACTCTGGGAGCAGCCTGGGATTGCTGGAGCTCACTACTTCCAGACCACCTTGAATAAAAGTGAGACGACATCTCTACAAGAAATAGAAAAACTGAGGCAAGATGCTCGTTTGAGTCCAGCAGTTGGAGGTTGCTGTGAGCTATGATGCCACAGCACTAACCAGGAGATAGTTTAAGATTGTCTCAAAAAAAAAAAGAAAGAAAGAAAAAAAAATAGGGTGATTGTAACAGTTACTTTTTTACAGTAACATGTATGAATTCATGTATTACACTATGTTGTAAATTATCATTGTGGATCCCAAACATAACATCGGAAAGCCTGGGTTATAATATTGGTTTTGCTAACTGTAGATTCATAAAGAAGTCAATTTCATAGAGAACTAGACTGCATACTTCTCTAAATCATTTCTAACTATAATTCTGTGATTCTATGATAAAGTATTTAACAGAGCAGATTACTTCACTACTATAACATTGCAGTGAAGAGTAATACAATGTTCATAAAAATATAAAATATATTTAATAAACTTTTTTCAAAAAGCTCACTTTTTTATCTCTGTGTATTTGTTATGGTTTGGACATGTCCCCCGATTTTTAAATCTAATTCCTAAATTCATATGGTGATGATATTTAGAGGCGAGGCTTTTCCAAAGAAATTGGGATTAGATAACATCACCAAAGTGGGGACCTCATGATAGGATAAGTGATTTTAGAACAAGACAAAGAGAGACTTGAGTTGTCATTCTTTGGCCCTCTCACGATATGATGTCCTCTACCGCGTCATGTTACCATGCAGCAAGAAGGACGTGACAGGATGCTGGCTTCATCCTTTTAGACCTCATAGACTCCAGAATCATGAGCTAAATAAAATTTTTAAAAATAAATTAGTCAGATTGTTAGATTCTATTACAGCATCAGTAAATAAACTAAGACAATATTGTTCATTCTGAATGATTTACAGTTTAATCCAATAGTTCAGGCAAAAAATATTATATTAGGAACTACATACAAGCCCTGGCCTGACAGTGAAGCTATTTCAGATAAGACAAATTAATTAATGTTCTTGGGGATTTTACTATCTTGAAAGATATAATAAAGAAAATATATGTTAGAATAAGAAAATCTCAGGAATTTAAATAAAAGTGAAACTAGTTATCTGAATTAGTAGAAAGGCTGTTGCTTTAGTTGTCTCACAAAACTTCTCAGAGGAGGTAATGTATGAGATGAAAACTAAAGAAGAACGAGAGGACACAGGAAGACTAATCCAAAAGGTCGAAAACCTGGAGCCCGGAACCAGCTCATCACGTCTCACTGACCAGCAGGGGGTCAGTGTGGTTCTGAATGCTTAGAGCAGCTCAATTCTCAGTCTCACAGACTTGGAAACAACGAGCGCGCCCACCAAGACATGAGTACATTAATACAACGCGTTGTATGCATACTGTGGGGTGCTAGTCAGCCATAAAAAAAGTGTGATCTAGCATCTTTGTGACAACCTGGATGGAACTGGAGACCATTCTTCTAAGTGAAACATCACAAGAATGGAGAAGTAAACACACGTGCTCAATACCAAACTGTAAATAATCTGTCAACACTGAAGTGCACGTATGGAAATAAATCTCAGTGAACATCAAGCTGCAGGGAGGGGGATATGGTGGGGAGGGAATGGGTAAAATCACACCTATTGGGTATAGTGCACACTCTCTGGGTAAAAGGGAAACATAACTTTGACTCGATGGACACAAAAAACAAAGTACATAAACAAAACGTGTATGTACCTCCCATATTCTAAAATAAAAAAATAAAAGCTAGTTCACAAAAAAATGAATAAATAAATATGGATTCCATTGAAATATTTTCAGTGAGAGACATATGGGCATATTGTTTTGTGGATTGGGGACTGAGTGCAGAATAATAAAGGGACAGGTAAAGTGAGCACATACTTTTGAAATTTAACCTGCAAACAATGTAGGAGGAGGAAGGAAAATGTATAGTGATTTTTGTGTTTTAGGAAGCTGGCTGTCAGGGTAGTATTTAGAAGGGATAGGGATAGAGTTGGAAAAGGGGAGACAAAGTAAGGTGTTCAGAGGTAAAATTTTTGAGGGTATGAATTAAGCTCCTAATAGAAGGAGTACGATAGGAGTATAATCTCCTGCACTCTTCCAACAATGTAAATTTTAAACATTATTGTTTTAAAAATGAACATATATGAGGCTTCGAAAGTTTTTACTTACTTACGTGTGTTTCACTGTTAGCGATCAGTAACCCATATCTGATACCCTGATACCCTTCTCAGTTTTCATGCAGAACTCAATTTACTACAATTGTATGCAAGTATTTAGATATCTAGTCATTATAATAGTTTTTACTCAATGACTAAGTGAATAATCATGATGAATCTTTTATGCATAAAATATAATTTATAAAAATTAACCAAAAAGTAGTTATTTAAATTTATACTATCAATATGAGTTATGACATATCATTTGTCATAGTTTTTGATATTTCAAAAGTCAAATAATGTGATACCATATTTTTGAAATTAGTTGTCTGGGATCCAGAGGAATGAACTCCATGTGTATTTATCAGGGGCTGTCTGAAGAACAGAACGCCTTGTAAATTTAAATGGTTCGGGCAGTTCGCCTGTCTGTTTACACGCAACAATTTATTTTATTGTCTGTTATAGCTTTAGGTATTCCTCCCTCCCAAAAGGCTAATCATGGCGTTTGTGTGTTACTAAATCAGAATTCCAAAAGTACTCAGGTGATCATAGCAGGAAATCCCTGAAACTTAATAAAACATATTCAGATTGTTAAAAGTATTTCCTCTATCTATATTTGTCATTTCATCATTTTCTAAAATCTTGTTTCTTTTATATAGTTGACAACATACCACATCTAAATATTTATTTTTCTTTCTACTGGGCATAGGTTGTTAAAATATTCATCATAATGTTTTTTGTTGCTGCTAACAAGTCTATAATGAATAGTTTATCAGCAATTAATCTCATAATATTATTCTGTCATTACAGGAAAAATCTTGACTCCCGTGTGGTGAATAATTAACCTTTACACACAGCAAAGTCTGGCCTTAGTCACTGGTTAATATGAGGTGATCTCCAGCCCCCTGGAGTCTCTTGCCTGATATGAATGTCGTGTATTCGGTTTCAAGAAAAGTCCCTCACTTGTCTTCGTGTCAGACACTCATCGTTTGGTTAACAACCAGCTGACTGGTGTCGAAGTGTATTTGTTCATTAGCAAAATGAAATATTTTCTTTTAAGCTGATTTAAGAATTATGAGATGGAATTTAAAAACTGGAAACCAATATGCTCACCTGGTATACTTTAAACCTTTAATTAGTATATTTAGCAGTGTTTTAAGCAGGCCTTTTAAACATTATCTTTTATTATTTTTAGTTGACACATAATCGTATGTATTTGTGGGCTACAATGTGATATTTCAATACATGCATGCAATGCGTAATGGTCAAATCATTATAGATAGCATATCCATCACCTTACATGTTTTATTTTTGTGTGTGTATTGTGAATATTCAGAATCTTCTATGCTACCTATTTGAAAACATACAATAAATTGTTGTTAGCTATTGTCACCCTGAAATACTTTAAAGCACTAGAACTTAGTTTTCCTTTATAGCTGTAATTTTCTATCTTATGTCTACTTCTGGCTGCCCTTTCCACCTTCCTCTATGAGATTCACTTTATTAGTTTCCACATGTGGGTAAGAACATTTAGCAATTGACTTTTGCACCTGGTTTATTTCACTTAATATAACGTCTTCCAAATTTCCTCATGATGTCACAAATGTCAGGATTTTTTTCCTTTGTAAGGCTGAGTAGTATCCCACTGTGTACACACACCACATTTTTAGATCTATTCATCTGTTTTCTTTTATGTCATGACTATTGTGAATAGTGCTGTAATAAATGTGGGAATGCAGATGTCTTTTAGATACAATGATTTCATATGTCTATATATATATATGTATCCCCAGGACTGGGATTGCTGGATCATACAGTAGCTTTATTTTTAGTTTTGAGAACCATCCATATTGTTTTCCATAATGGCTATGCAGTTTGCTTTACCAGTGGTGTATCAGAACTTCTTTTTCTACTGGCTATGATGATATGCACCTACAAATCTAGCTTCTCAAGAGTTTGAAGAAGGACAGCGTAAGCCTAGGAGTTGAAAGCTGTAGCACACTATGATCACATCACTGCATACTAGTGTGAACAAAAGAGATACTTCATCTCTAAAACAAACACAAATTCTTTTTTGTATTCTTGACAACCTTTTTTGAATTTTAATTTTTGTCTTTTTGTTGATAGTCATTCTGTTAGATAATGTCTTGTGATTTTTAATATAATACGTATTTTCCTGATGACTAATTATGTCAAGCTTTTTTTTTTAATATACCTGTTGTACATTTATATATTTGCTTTGAGAAATGTTTATTGAGCTCATTGGCCATTTTAATTAGATTATTTGGGTTTTCTGTTTTGGAGTTTTTGGTGTTTCCTATTTATATTTTACGTTAATCCCTTGTCAGGTAAATACTTCGCAAATATTTTCTCCAATTCTACTGGCTGTTTCTTCACTTTGTTGATGTTTTGTTTTTTGTTTTGTTTTGCTGAGCAGTAAAAGTTATTCCTTTTCTTTTTTTTTCTTTTTTTTTTTTTTTTTGTAGAGACAGAGTCTCACTTTATTGCCCTCGGTAGAGTGCCATGGCTTCACATAGCTCACAGCAACCTCCCACTCCTGGGCTTAGGTGATTCTCTTGCCACAGCCTCCAGTGTAGCTGGGACTACAGGCACCTGCCACAATGCCCGGCTATTTTTTTTTGTTGTTGCAATTTGGCTAGGGCAGGGTTTGAATCCGCCACCCTTGGTATATGGGGCTGGTGCCCTACTCACTAAGCCACTGGCGCCGCCCAAGTTATTCCTTTTTAAATAAAGGGAAGAAAATCCAAATAACAGCTGAGCCAGATAATGGCATTTCTTCTACCAAAAGTAAATTAACAGTTGTGTTTCTGAGTAAGATAGGCACACGGTATGCATCCTTATCTCTTAGAAACTTTTCTTGAAAACTTCCTGTAGTTAATGACAGCCTTACATCTTAAAATCATATTAACTATGTAATTAGACCTATAATTTCTTTTGATTTGACCCAGCTTATGACAGGCTTACCACTGAGCTATAAATAGTATGTCAAGCTCAATTACAAGTTAAAGCACAGGTTAGAGCCACCTATGAGAGGTAAACTTGATTGCGTTTTCTGCCCTCTCAGTACCTCTGTCCTTGTTACCATGTTAAAACTGTGGAGCATGATCACTCACACGAATCCTGGTTCTTCTGAAGGTGTGTACTTATGTGGCTATTTGTTGAGTTTGGTGCTCTGAAATAACTATCACTGGAGGTTTCAATTTGGCCATCTTGTTCCCCCCACTCTCCTATAATATGACTTTTATACAACCAAACCCCTGTATTGAAAAATTCACCCTAAATCAGGCTATAAAATCTCAAGTATATCTCTTAACTCTCCATCTCTGTGATATGGAGTTTATTCAAAGAAATAATAATGGAGAAGTCACCAAACCTAGAGAAAGATATTAATATTAAGGTATAAGAAGATAATAAATTTTTTATTATTTTCCTAGACATAACTACCTCAACGAGTTCAGTCTGCCTTATAAATTTAGTGCACACCTCAGGTTGCTTTATGTCAGCCAAAGATGGCGCTACAACTTGGGTTTTGAGGCAGAGGGTTTCACTCTGACCTGGCTGGTCTAAGTGCTCCCTTTGTGTGTACAGGCAGAATTCCACCCTGTACTTTATTCCCCTGACCCAGGTAGCCTTGGGTTTCAACGCAAAGTCTGAAAATCACTTCACTTTCTCTTACAGGGACACACAGCTTCTCTCTCAGCATGCTGGCCCCGCACTGCTGGCAGTGGGAGAGGAGTGGGGTAGGCAATGCAAGATTGTCTCCCCTCAAAACTCACATCAAACTGCTTATCTGAAAATATTATCAAACAAATATTTTCTTTCTAATGCTCTTTAAAGCCATCGGAATGAAGTTTTCACTTTGCAATTCCTAATTTTAAACCATTGTATCATGCTTTTTTTTTTCTTTTTAGTTATTATGGTTACATAATAGTTATCTATCTTTGCAGGGTACAGATCTCAGAGAAGCTGATATGAGGCTTTTTACCAAGTTATCTGATATTTTATTCCTTTGTTTGATTATTAGATCATTTTTATTGCAGTGTATATCCCAGTGAATATTGCAGGAATGGAGGCGCGATAATCTGTCCCCTCAAAACACCAAAATTATTTCAGAATTGACTTTTTATTTACTATTGCTTATTTAATTTCTTGAATCTTGCAAAGGAAGAGTTTTATAATCTTGACCACAATAATATTTTTTGAACCATAACAATATTCTTCTACCAGGTGAGCCTTTTGTGAAGCAAGAGTGTAAAGCTTGAGTAGAAAATAAAACCATCCCAAATTCTCCTTTAATGGTTAGAATTTTGGCTCTCAAATAAAGGCTCCCTTTTTTCTCTTCCTGAATTAAGTTATTCAATAATTTCTTCTTAATATGAACATAAGTTGGTTGTTCAAAGTGGACTATGTTGACATCAGGTAATGTCTTGAATAAGTGAATTAATTTACCAAGTTTGTGCTCAATGAATAAGTAGTAACTAGTTGGCTTTTGTCCTCAAATCAAATATCAGGCGTCAGAGGTAATGCAATGATCTGCAATTGATCAAAATACCTCTTATAGGCCTTTTAAATAGTATTGTAATGTTATGACATTATTTATTCAGGATGTTCCAGTGCCAGGCAATTAACCTTGTAATTATGAGATAATTAGGTAGACCCAAAAGATAGATTTTATAAGTTCTGTGAAAGCGACACAAACTTCATACATGCACCATCTGTTCTCCCATTCTCTTCCAAGTTTTATTTCTTAAAAGATCAGCTATAAAAGCTACAACCCACATATAAAATCATACTTTATTTTGTTAAGTCATACTTTATTGAAAAAAGTGATCTACTTTTCTGTATACAACATGGTAGAATTTTTAGATTTCTGGCTGGCCCATTGTGGCATTTACAATCTGTAAAGTTATGCATAGGTTCAATGCAGTCTATTAGGAAATTAACTGATTCATTACAAAGAACAAGTATTAAAGGAAGAGGGTGTGATTCTAAAAAATGTACAAATTCAACAATCAGTTTTTTTTTGTATAAGTTATTAGTTCATAACTCAACTATAGTCAAATATTGGATTCATACCAAAGAGTGTATAAAGAGGCAAAAATATTCTTTTAAGAATAAAGAATTGTTTCATAGTTAACAGAATTAAAGGTAGCCTTATACCAACCAGAAAGGAAAGGTAAGTGGGAAAATGAAGAAAAAGTATTCAGATTAAAATGTGATAATCTCTGCTTTTTTCTATAAATACCTAATGGAAACTGTCTACATTTAATATAGTTTTTGACTTAGCCCAAAGGTCTTAGATGGAGTTGATCTCATTTCTAAGATCATATGATTTTGGAATTTTTCTAATTAACGTCAGCTTAAAGACTCATGTAAGAATGTTAAATTTCTTTTTGATTGGGAGATATGAATGAATCCTTTCGAAATGTACTACTGTGCTCATTGTTAAGAATATTTAATAAGGTTCTTTCCATCAGAGTCCAAGGTCTGTCTAACTCTGATACCTCAACCAGAATAGCAGTTCTCCCTGTTTTAAATTATACAAGGTTGTTTTGAAAGACACTGAGGAAAGCTTTCTCATACCGCCTGTTGAGAGACATGAGTACATCTGCTACAACTTTAGGCCTGGGTTTGCAATAATGTGGTGTGTAAGAAAGAAGATTTGGTCCCACCTATTACGATCACAAAAGGGGAGAATTAACGATACCTAGAATGAGATGGTCTCATTGTCATTGATCCAATAGTAAGGTAGAATATAAAAGTTGGAGAATCTCTGATAGTTTTGCTACTTTGAATTTTAGAATTACATTTTATTTCTCTCATAATTTCAAAGCTTTTGTTTCATCATTCCAATGAAAGGGGTAACTGTTACCAGGCTGCATTCAAGGGACAAGTTGAGATTTTGGGGCTGTTTTGAACAAAAAGTCAAGTATGGCCATTCCGTGGTATCCCTGGAGAATTTGTTCCAGGAATCCTTGTGGGTACCATAACCTATGAATGCTTAATTCCATTATATAAAAGGTTATTTACATATAACCTTTGCACATCTTTCTGTATACTTTAAGTCATCTGTAGATTACTCATAATGCCTAACACAGTGTTTACTCATCATTTCAATCTCACAGATTCATCATAATACTTGACATGTCGCAAATTCAAGGTGTGCTTGCAGGAACATTGTGGAATTTTCTTTTTTTGTAGATGTCCTCAATCTGTAGTTAGTTGAATCCACAGATGCATAGCTCTTCTATACAGCGGGCTAACTGCAATTATCACTTTAGAATTCTCAAGCAATGAAAGACCTCAATTCCTGAGAATGAGCAAATGATGACTGGCACTTATATAAAAGTCATTCAGGTAATGCAATCTATTTGGATGTATCAAGGGGGCACTGAGATTTAGGTTTTAATACACATTCCACCTTTGCAGTTTTACCAAAATTATGGCCATGACTAATGTAACATGCACTATCAGCAGCCTAAAATTTTTATTAATGTTTTCCCACCAACATTTATTAAATACAGTAGCCACTTTGTCTTGCAGTGGTGGGCAATTTTATGCTTACTTTGTATGTTTCCATTTTTGATACTTCATTTCTAAGAAGCCACATTTGGAGATTCTTCTCATGCATCTCCATTTATATTTCTCCCGGTACTCTTTTTCTGACTTTAGAGCCAAATGCTGATATGCTCTATTAATAAAAATCTTTTAGAACATTTTTAAAGCTGTTTCTGCCTGGGTAGGGCTGGATATTAGTGAGGGTGGGTTGTCTGGCAAAATGAACAGCCTGGGTATTCATACAATTCCCTGATACTCATTTTTAAACTAAGCATTAGAGTTCACAAGTTCCTTTAAGCTATTGGCTGTTCCTAGATGAAATAATGCCCCCTTTTGATTTTGTAGCAGTCTAAAATTATCATTCACCCCAACAGTAAATATATTAGAATTGTGTGCATTAACCCTCTGGTCTCCATCTAATTGACAAGTGATGATAAGCATGCAAATTTTTGTCTTCTGGGCAGACATTTTCTCTGGCAAATCATTAATGAAGAAAGTTAAAGTCTTAATCCTAAGAAACTTTCATATATGAAAAGATATAAAGATTTACAATAAAGGGAGACCATATCAGGTGTTTTGGAGAACTAATTTTAGTCCTCTCTCCCACATACAATCTATCCCTCTCTACATTTTCAGGAAAAAGCATCAAGTACCAAGCACTTGGTTAAGTCATTTAGTTTTTGATAATTTCAGAAAAATTGAAACTTACTCTCTGTAGTAATCAATACAAACTGGGACTTTCTGTGTCTCTGCGATATTCTCCTGGTAAAGTTTTGAATGGCTTATAGTCTGTCAATAGTAACTGATTTACCTCCTTGGGATAAATTATGCACTAGGCAATGAACTTTACTTAGGAGAATGTGCAAATTCTCTTTGCAAGTCTTATGGTCTTTTTAAGCCTAGATTAGCAAACACATAAATAGAATCAGTTGCAGAGCTGTTACTATGTTTAAAGCCCAACAAATGGTCATGCATTTATTAAATAAGGGTAGAATCAGGGAAATTTGATATTTCCTGTTTGAGTGTTTGAGGACTTACCAACTGAAGTGCTCTTTACTAAAACCCCAGGCATAAAAGTCTAGATTTTCTTCTTTTGTTCCCCACTAACTCTCAGGGGAAGGAAAACATATACAGCTACATTGCGCTAATTGTAAAGGGATATCAAAAAAAGCAGAGATCTACAATTGCACAATGTAAGGAGTCAGAGTCAGGTTGTACAGACAGTGAAACAAATTCTTGTAATAAGGCAATATGGTAAAATAAAATGACTACTATATTGATTTACGGCCCTCAGGTCCTAACGCTATATCCCTGTCCTGCCCCTGGTGTTTTTGACAGGGAGTTATTGCTATATGAAAGTGGTGAGATTAGATATCCCTTGCTTGAGTCCTGGTCTGAGATATAAAGAATTTAGTCTTTCCCCATACGAAGTTAATTGTGGCTTATTTGTAGATATTGTTTAGCAGGTTGAGATAATTCCCTTCTATTCCTATATTAAGCTTTAAAAAAAATAGTAAATAGATGTTGCATTTTGTAAAGTGTCTAATGAGATGATCATGTGCTTTTTGTCTTTTATTTTGTAAATATGATGTATTAAATTGATTGGTTTGGAATAATAAATAAACATTCAGATTTTAGGAATAATTCCTACTTGATCATGATGTAGATTCCTTTTTTCATTGCTGCTGGATTCAGTGGGAAGCATTTTGTTGAATATTTTTATGTCTATATTCATGAAACATATGGGTCAGTGATTTTCTTGCAATATCGTAGTTTGCTTTTGGTATCAAACCCCACAGAATCATTAGGGAAGTATTCCTCCTCATCTGTATTTTGTAAAACCATTGAGAAAGATTGGTACAAATTCTTGGATTTTTTGCAGATTTCTACCTTGAAGGGTGGCCCTGAGATTTTATTTCATTGTTGTTGAAAGTTTTTTAATTATTAATTCAATTTTTTAAATTGTTATAGATCTATTTGGATTATATATATATATATATATTTTTTTTTTTTTTTTTTTTTTTTTTTTTTTTTTTTTTTTTTAAAGAAATATTTTTTTTTTTTATTTTTTTTTACTTTTTTTTAATTATTTATTTAATTTTTTAAATTTGTTTTGTTATTTTTGGTTTTTATATATATATTTATATTTTTTTTGTTTTTTTTTTTTTTTTTTTTTTTTTTTTTTTTTTTTTTTTTTTTTTTTTTTTTTTTTTTCTCCAGAAAGACTTGTTAGTTTGAATGTAGCTAGGACTTTGGGTATTGCATCATAGGTGTATAACTTAGCATACAATTATATATAGCACTATTTCTTTAATATTATTCTTCATGCTTATTCTAAAGGCAGTGAGTATGTCTCCTTCTTCTTTTTTTTTAATTGTTAAATCATAGCTGTGTCCTGCTGATTTTAGTAATTTGAATTTTTCTTCTTTTTATTTGGTCTAGCTAAACGTTTTTCACTGTTTTTTCACCTTTTCAAAAATTGTTTTTTATTTCATGGATTTTTCTATTTTGTATGTTCTCTATTTTAATAATTTCAATTTGAATCATTATCATTTATTTATTCTTAACTGTTTAATGCTTTTAAAACTCTCATAGTTTTTTCATTTTAGTTATTATAACTTTCATCTCCATAATTTCTATTTGATTTTCAATAATCTATCTTTCTTAGTATTTCACTTAGACATATTTTCTTTAGTTCTTTGATATATTTATAATAGGTGATTTAAAGTCATTTTCTACTAAATTCAAAATCTGACCCTCTCCCAGCAATACTTTCTATTAGTTTATCTTCTTGTATTTATGACTTACTTTCCTGTTTATCAGCATATTTCATGGTTTCTGATTAAATAATAAACATTTTAAATAGTGCTCTGTAACAACTGCAGTATCAAAATCCAATATCTTTCAAGGTTTATTTTTTTGCTGCTGTTTTGATATTTTTATCTCTCATCACTTTATTTTTTTTATTTATTTTTCTATTTATTTATGTATTTTTGCAGTTTTGGGCTGGGGCTGGGTTACCTCCAGCAAATGGGGCCTGGTGCCCTACTCTGTTGAGCCATAGGTGCCCTTTTTTTTTTTTTTTTTCAGTTTTTGGCCAGGGATGGGTTTGAACCCGCCACCTCCAGAGATAGGGTGTGTCATAGGCTAACTGTGTTTGCTAGTTGGTCTGACCTAAAAGAAAAGTATACTTTCTCATATCTTCACAGCCGGAGGGAGTTTTACAGCTTCCAGCGAATATTCTATTGAAATTAGACTTGTACTCACTTATAGAAACTGGGAAATAGGAGTGTTAGCTTCCTGGGTAAAGTTTTCAAAGAGGTGGTGCCAGGTCCTTGAGAAACACTTCTGGTTATAAAACCGACAAGGTTTATTTTAAAATATTTATAAGAAATGGGTCAAGAAACAACTAATATTCACAATTTTCTAATGTTAATTCTCTAAGAAATGAGAGGGGAGCCACCCCTGTGGTTGGTCCAGGAAGAATTTACACTGCTGCAGTAGGAGGAGGGAGGTCAGAGGCCTAGAGGGAGGAAGAAGCCTGGTGTTTTAGTCAAATTGAAGGGAACATTAGACTATCTGGGTCAATGATCAATCAATGATTGATCACATTTTTCATCTGACTCGACTGTTTACTTTCTTTGCAGGGGGGATCTGTATGAGAAGGTGCTCCTTCACGTTTTAAAACAATCTTAGCTGTCATTTCCTGTTTGTGTAAGACTTTGAAGAAAACAGAAGTGAGAGAGATGTGCCTTCTGTTCTCCTTTCTTAGGTTTTCCTGGAGCATGTCCACACCACAGGATCCCCAGAAATATGGCAGAACTTTTTAAGTTTCCCTACTGTTTTTAAAATTTCCTTTTAAATTTCTGCACAGGTTCTTATTTTCCTCAAGATAAGTCAAAGCTTTAGGTAGCTGAATTTGCTATTATTCCAGGTAATGTCTAGGAAATATTATCTACTACCCACTGGGCCAAACTATGATTCAAATCAAAAAGCTACCATGCTCTCAGGGAAGAACTTTTCCCATGGGCTGAAAATTCAGGTAAAATATTAATAGTACTCTGGGTGTGGTGTCTTTAAAGAAGTTCTAGAAAATATCAATGCCATCTGTCATCTGAAGTGCTACTAACTTTTAGCTATCACACTGCTGGGGAGGGAATGGAGTGTATGAGAATAGTCCTCAGTTGAGTGTTATAGAACCCACTGTCTCATGGATGCTTGATAATTATTATTGAAAAGATGATTTTCAGCTCATTCTTTGGCTTTAATTGTGAGAACCCTGATACACATATGATTAATTTTATTTGTCTATATTTTTGTTGTTTTAGCAAGGTAACAAGTTCACTGAAGTCCTCACTAGAACTTTCTGTAGGGTAATTGCTCAGGTTTGTCCTTAAATATTTTGAAAAATTATCTTTGAGTTTAAGAGAACAAAAAAATGGGGTTCTTAATTTTGTTCATATCATCTTCATTAATTAGTAATTTATTATATTTACTTAGTCAACACTGTGTGTACACTGTTTTAAAATCAACGTATTTCTATTTACAGTATCTATAGACAAAGTTTATCGATTAGGGTGAGTGTTTTTCTTTTTTTGTTGTTTTATTTAGCTTTTAATCCGTAAAGCAATCAATTTATCTGAATTTCATTTACTTTTAGTTACACGGCTTTTTCAAAATGTTCAGCAAAGTACTGAAGTTTTGACAATGAAGCACTTTCTGATTTTCATTTTTTCTTTTATATTAAATTTTCTATTTTGTGGTTAAGATCTTTCACAAAACTTGAGGAGAATATGGTGGTCATACATCCATAGTTTATGATTGATTTACTCTCAAATTTCCAGCATATTTAAATGTTCCTTGTTTTTAGGACTAAATCATGACAAAATATTTTCGAAGGAAATGCTTTGGGAAAAAAGGCTCTAAACTATCATATCCCATATGTGCAGGTTTTCTAAACACTTCTGATTTTCCATTTTTTTTTCTTTTTTCTTTCTTTTTTTAGAGACAGAGTCTCACTTTGTTGCCTTCAAGAGAGTACTGTGGCATCACAGCTCACAGCAACCTCCAGTCCTTGGCCTTAGGCGATTCTCTTGCCTCAGCCTCCTAGGTAGCTTGGACTATAGGCGTCTGCCACAACGCCCAGCTATTATTGCTTCTGATTTTCTATCTGGCTTGCAGCCTTTTAAAATCACTCTTGGGATTTTCTTATTCTGTATTTTGCATCTTTTTTTTTTTTTTCTTTTTTCAATTGAAATTTGAACTAATATGAAATAACAGGCATATATCTAAGAGTTCTAAGTTATAACTCTTATAACTAATATATTGTCCTCTGCAAATTTCTTTCTATTTTGTGTGGGTTTCGAAAAATTTTTGATGATTGCTGTTAGTTCAGAACAAGACCAAGCCTTAAAATCATCCTTCTTTGTCCTAAGTGTGATTGAACTTTACAAAAAATTCTATTTGGGGGCTTTTTGCCAAGCCAAAAGTTTTCAAGCAGTTGAAAAAGAGGGAAAAGGACAAAAAGAAATAAGAGGAAGGAATTAGTTAGATAAAGGAGTTAGATAAATATAGTTATGTAGCATCCAGTTATGACATAATGTATCTACATAGAGATAGTTTAAGTTTTTATTTTTTTCCTTCACTTTGAATTGGCCAAGGAAATACCATTAGGAAGCAATTTTTAAATCTAAATCTTTCCTGAAAGTATTTTCATATAGGTTTAAAGTTCACAACATTCTCAGAATAACTTTTCCCTTTTCATGCTCTTAACCAGTGGTACAAAGACATATGGTAAATAAACAATACTTTGAAGGTATTTATAGAAATATGAATAGTTTCACGTGCATTTAAATATGTTCACCACCCCACCTAAAATTTATAAAAGGAAAAATATCATTTATAGCATTAATATTTTAGTACAAATATTTATAGGAATAATACAATGACGTGGCTGAGCACTGTGGAATAATGCAAAATTATGTTAGAATAGAACAAGATTAAAGTAAGTTTGTGCAGATACTTTCAGTTATCAATGGAATATCCAGTAGACCGTTAAAACATCTAAATATACACAACATTTTTTCATACCCAATTACATTTTTATTCATAAAGAAGAAAAGATGAATTTAGATTGAAATTTAAGAAAAATATTCTATGTATTGTTTATACAACTCTGGTTAGATATATGCTGTTTTTGCAGTACTCTCACTTAAACAAATGTGAGATGCAAATGTGTTTTATGATAAATTTTACTATACTTTTTCTGCTTATGATGCTACTTGTAAAATATATTGTTAACTTTTAGTGTTATTTTGCAAGATGTCTAAGCATAAAGTTAACTTTGGTGCTAACAGGAGGGTGAATGCAGGTCCTGTTTAAAGAATATAATGTAAATATGAATTCTCTTGAAGATTATCACTCTATTACTGATAGCCCTTAATGGTGTGGATGATTTCATGAATTTCTAAAATCTCAAGGCTACCCACATGTGAATGAACTTCAGGATTCCATGAAAACAAGTGTGCCAAAAGCTCTGATAATGTAGTGTTTTCTTTGACCTACTGTATATACTCGAGTATAAGCTGAGTTTTTTTGGCACAAAATATGTGCCGAAAAACCCGAACTCGGCACAAATTTTGTGCCCGAAAAACTCGGCTTATACTCGAGTATATAGGTATATATTTATCTATCAAGAGAAATAAAGTATCTTGATGTTCCTAAAACTAGTCACCTTTGCAACATATTCTATACTTTTCAATGCTATTCTATACTCATGTCTGCAATATGTTAATAAAATAACACCTACCCACAAGGATATTTGCAATTAATGACTTAGAATAATAAATTTTATCAATGTCCAAATGAAAAGGATTCTAAGTTGATCCTAATTTAAATGTAGTATGATTATGAAGGCCTCGGTTCTTACTTGGCCTCCTAAGGCAGGACAAAACTCACATGTTATTAGAAGTTCATTGGCTACATTTTTTTACTCCTAGTGTACCCTGGAATTTTATCTATGGTTGACATTCATTTACCTCATTTGAAACTTTAAACATACTTGATATAGGCCTAAAGGAAGACAAACTTCAATTGTTTGCATCAGCGGTAATTGTCTTTCTCCTGTCTTTGAATGTGAGAAACTGTGCCATTTCATATGGTCTCTCTTAGTCTACAATTTTTTTCTAAGAAGCCAAAACAACACACTTGGGCTAGTGCCAATCTCCTAGAAATGATCGGCATCAGTCCCTGTGCTCTTTACTCAGCCTCCTTATCTGCCTACATCTCTCTGCCTTATTGTATTTCTATCTCTGCCTTTTTCTCTCTCTTTGTTATTACTATTGTGACAGGAATATCTTTCTTCAGTAGGTCCTTGGTCTCGGAATGAACCCACAGACCACAGATCAGCAGTAGATGAGATTTATTAGCCAGAAAAGAATACAGAAAGAGTAAAAGGCACCAGGGCTTCTGGAAAGAGGGCTAAGAAGCACCAGAGCTTCTGTCAGAAGAAAGACCCAAGTTGGAAGTCTCCACCTGGGTCCTTTTCCTAGGGGTATATACAGCCTAAAAAATGAATGAATATAGTCCCTTTCCTGCAGCAAAATGTCAGGTTGCTCCCCTCATCAAATTGCCCAGGCCTAAGAAACTTACATGAAATTGCCTAGGTCTAGGAAATGGAGGGTCCTTGTTCAGCCCTGAATGGAGGAACCGTGTATCCAGGTCATTCGCAGTTTCAGAAGTTGTGTGTGTGCCACGGAGGGCAGCTTCACACCCCTCAGTACTGTACTTTGAAGTACAGTGAAAGAAGAGGTGGCTTGGACAAGCAGCACGAGCTGTGTCGTGGTCTCCCTAACTTCCTGGGACCCGAGGGTTTCTGCCAAGCTCCCTCATCCCTGCCGCACTTGGTTCTCCAGCCCTGCCTCTCAGCCTCCGTGGGCACCAACATCCCTGGGCAGCAATGTAGAAGGCCTGGAGAGTCCTCCCAGGCAGCCTGAGTGGGGCACCACCTGCCCTGTAGCACTATTATTATTATTATTACTACTATTAGTAATAGCAGTGTTCATCATTATCCTTCTTAAAGGTGCTAGATTTAAATGATGACCTGCTCTAGGCATTCCACTTGTCTTTGCTTTGAGAAGAGTGTGAGGCAGGTCTCACCTAGCAAGTTAGAAATCTACCACCAATGCATTTTGGAAAATACAAAATGACTACCTTTACTAAAAATATTCCACTGGGGATTCCTCACCTTCTAAAATTCTACGTAACAGTAGTATGGCATGACAGAAAGATCTGTGGACTTAATGCCAGAAAACTTCCGGCTATACTTACCTCCAACACTCAAGTGTTACTATGTAAAGGATGCGGAAAGTATTTCCAGCATGTCCCCCACTTTAAATCAGATACTACTGAGCACATAAAAAAGCACAATTTATTAAACACTTATTTACTAAGCAATGTCTTACATAATTTTAATTCTTTATAAAAGAAATTTTGGTGAATAGAGATGCTTTGCAATTTACGCAAAGCCGCACAATAGGTATAAGAAGCAAATTTCAAGCCATTATCTTTTCCTATCTAGAGATAGGAATGAATGGATAAATAAATAATTAAGGGTTTGAAATCATCGAGACTATGGTGTCTATCTCATTTTCAAGGATTATTTTTTTTCATATAATTTCACACCTGGACATATGAAATAAATTAATTTTTCCTGTCTTAAGTCCTGTATTCTTGCCTTAGATTTTACACAAATCTCATATTATGCAAACTTTCCCAATGGTAGTTTTCTTTCTGATCTTAACTAACTCCTTCAGGATCTGATGTGCCTACCTGCTTTGAGATATTTTCTGGGATCCCAAGAAGTAGCTTATAACGTTCATGGTATTTTGGTCTTCTTTCCACTGAGTCCTAAATCTTAGAACTTAACCACAACAATAATGAAAAACTTTGGAGGTAAATTCCTACTTTAAGATTCATTTTTCCTTTTGTATA
This sequence comes from Loris lydekkerianus, assembly GCA_963574355.1. Taxonomy (NCBI): domain Eukaryota; kingdom Metazoa; phylum Chordata; class Mammalia; order Primates; family Lorisidae; genus Loris; species Loris lydekkerianus. Next base: position 11,209 of record CAUYPK010101644.1, on the reverse strand, counting down.
AATTAATTCACTAGTCTTTTGTAAATACTTAAGGAAAGCGATGATGTAAAAGGAAACTCAAAAGGCATCAAGAATTCTTTTTTTTTATTGTTAAATCATAACTGTGTACATTAGAGGCATCAAGAATTCTAAGCAGTAATTTAGTTGTCTATTCAACTGAAATTCTGTTTAGCTTCCAAAATAGAGGGACATCTTTTTTTTTTCTAAGAACATAAAAACAATTGTGTAATATAGCATAAAACCGACTAGCTTTCAGGTGAAATATTTCTTAGGACTCAGCTTGGATAGTGGGAGCCTGTGTAACTAGGTCACATTTCTATCCTAGTACTGGTAAAAATGCCTGATGATCACAAAATAGCTCTTCCCTTTACACAAAACTACCCTGTCATAATTCAAGTCTCTTGATATTTGCAACCATATTATAGAAGGTTTAGGTGCAAAGGACATTTCATATTGAAAATTAGCACCAAATATTTCACATTTTCTGGACGTGTTAGCATAGCAATATTTCTTCTCATAAAAATCCTACTTAGTTAGTTTAATTCATATTAGTTAGACTATCATACAGCCACTTTAGTCATTTTTTATTCTTTTGGGTGTTTTGCTTTCATTATCATAAATAGTTGCTACCAAAATATTATTAATTTAATATGATGTAAGTGTATTTTATCTACTATTAATGGTCTTAAAGTTAATGAATATTTACTGTGCAAACTCTGCTTATTCAAAATGTGAGTATTCAATGTTTTAATTTTATTTTAGTCAATGTTTAACATCTAAGATTATATATCTTCATTTCTTTTCCTGTGTTTCAATTTCTCAGGTAAAAAGATAATGTAGTCATTTATACAAAAAGTATTCTTGTTGAAAATTCTCATTAATGAAAAATGAGCAGTCCAGTATCGATAAAATAAGGAAATCAGCACAAAGGAAATTTCTGTATGCTCTGCATACACTATTCTACTGTCATTCACACCCCATCTCTTCTCAGGTTGGGGTATTTCTATATGCAAACACAGAGATTTATATAAATATATAAAAGCTAGAGAACATTTGGATAACAAACACCTTTACAAAGCAATTCGGTTCTCTATTGTGAAGCCATAATATTGGAGTACTGATATTTATTGTCCATTAAATTTATCTTCAAGTGTACGTGTGGGTTTACTCATTAGATCTCAATGGGAACAAAATCAAATTAAAATGAGTCATGTTAGGTGAAGAGGTAACTTATTGTCTTATAAGTCTTGGATATTCCATTTTGGAAATTTATTATTAAATGAACTACAAATTATTTCTTGCTTATGCTTCTGATGAATGGAATAAGGAGAGTTTTCTCTCAATGGCTAAGATAGGTAGACATATTTCTGATACTCAGCAAAGGTCTATCATGAATATAATTGCTATTTAGATGAATATTGAAAGCATTATAAAATCATAAAGAGTTGGAATCTTTAGTAAAGCAGCGAATAATAAGTCTAAGTAAGAATGTAAAAAATAACTTCTTTGAACATATTTTTGGGTGTTTAGGTGAATAAAGTATGTCAAAAAATATTTCAATACTTTGGTAATGGAAACATTGACTCACAGAAGTTTATGTTATTATTTCATACATTTTTCTATTACCTATAACAATCCAAACACACATATTTAGTTGAATTATGATATATATTGTTATTATGATGCACAGCATTATAGTACAGATTTTATCACCATCCTAATTTCCCCCCTGTGTATGAACCATGGATATCTAAAGAAAAAAATAAAAACGTACTCCCAGTGCATCTATATATGAATATTTACTTCATTAAGTAAAATAAGAAACAGCTTGGCACCTGTAGTTCAAGTGGCTAGAGTGCCAGCAACAAACACTGGAGCTGGCGGGTTCAAATCCAGCCCAGGCCTACCAAACAACAATGACAGCTACAACCAAAAAATAGCCAGGCGTTGTGGTGGGATCCTGTCATCTCAGCTACTTGGGAGGCTGAGGCAAGAGAATCTCTTAAGCCCAAGAGTTTGAGGTTGTTGTGAGTTGTGGCATCATGGCACTCTACCAAGTGTGATAGCTTAAGACTGTGTCTCAATAAAATAAAATAAATAAGTAAATAAAGAAAAGAAAAGAATAGAAAAATAAGAACCATCTAATTCCTTCAAGATATGAAATATTGTATTCTTCTTTGGGGTATACTTTATATTGTAATACATAAAATAATAATATATTTAAGTCAGAGAAAAATGAAGTATTAGTTTACTTTCACACATTGTACATAATATTTTGGTTTTGATTTCTTAAGTTTTACTAAGCTCAGTATATAGACAGATGAATATAGACATACGTGTGTATAATTTTTGAACTTTAGTTGAACTGCTTTCATTGTTTGTTTTTCAGTACAACAAAAATTTTCCCACAATTTTCCTTTAGTAGATTGTTGAAGTACACTTGCCAATTGGTTTCATTTGATTAAACATACATTTTATTTGCCCTTGAAAGGTTTTTAAAGATAATGTTTTTGAAGATATTTTTGAAAATATAGCTCAATGACTCATAGAATGCTGTAGCATCTGAAGCTAAGTAAAACCCATTAAAGATAGGGAGCTATAGAGTTGTTTGCACTTGTCCCAGTTTTAGGATTGAGTTTGAATTTTTCAGGTTCTGTTATTTTCTTCCTCAGGTTTTTGAGCCTCTCAGTACTTACTATCAGAAGATAACGTCTTGGGGTGGAGGGAGGAGGGAGGATTATTCTTAGGTGTCGCTCTTCCAAGTTGAGTGAAACACCTCAAGATAGGAAAAACATGGTTTTCTGCCAAATAAACACAGATTTTGTCCAAAGCAAGCTACTAGACTTGCCTATGTGAGGTGCTTGTTCTGGGTGACGTTGATAATCTGTCTGTCTGGGTGGACAGGTGAAAGAAGTGGGGCAAAGATGCAGGAAAATTGTAGGAGATTATGAGAAAGCATAACAGTTTTAATTTTTAAAGACAATTTATTTTATAGAAGCAACAATTAAGGCAAAATCATGAAAACAGTTTTCTTGAATCACTAAATGAAGGCATGTTCTTTCATCTTCTAAGGATAGCGATTATAAATATTAACTCTATGGTCACAATTGCTTACAAATTCTGGCTCTCACACTAACTCTGTGATCTTTGGGAAGTTATTTATACTATGCAACCCAGTTTCCTGATGTTTAATAATCCTGAGCAACAGCATTGTTTTATTGATCATGTGGGACTACTCAATATCTGGCACATAGATATTATTCAATAAATATTATCATAGCATATGACTGTCTCTTTGAAACTTGTAAACTTTCAAAATAATGAAGAATGTCACTTCTGTCAATAAGATGACTACCACACTATTGAAAGTTCAATGTCTCCATGAAGTATAACTACAGTAGAATAAACATACTAGACAGTATTTTAAACTCTTATCTCAATGCTCTGCTGGAGCAAAGAAAATAGGATAGCTGAAGGAGAATTAACACATAATCAAATATATAATTTCTATAAATTGCTTAATGTAATGTCTAAACTATGATCATGGTAGAAAATTTTGAGATTATATTATTCATTTTATTTCCTGACTGTTATTAAAAAGAATTTCCTATTAATAAATTTTATGTGATCACATGTGCATCATTTTGCTTAACGTAGTTCTTGGTATAAAATATGAACCATATATATGGGTAGATAGAGACACAATGATAGACACATTGATATGTATGTATATTCTGTGGCTACAAATTGTCATCAAAGCAGACACAGTTATATGACACATCTTATATAAAAGCAAAGAGAAACCACAAGTAACAAAATTGTACCTAGTGGCAACTTATTATCCAGGAGCCTTTGGAAATGGTCAGGATTTTACCCTTAATAACACTTCAACACTTAGTCATTGGTAAGTATGTATCATCTATTTTTATAAATTTTCTTTCTAAACCTTGCTATAAAATGGTGTACTTTATTCTTAGATTACTTTCTTATTAAGTTATCTTATGTTAAGCTCATGAAATTCAATATTTTCCAAATTAATATCTTCTGTAATTTTTAACCTTAGTTTTTATTTTCTTTCAATCAAAAAATAGAAATTATATATATACATATATACATATAGCGTTACATATAATGTGTTGTTTTGAAATATATTACACTGTGGAATAGCTAAATTGAGCTTAATCTTGATTGCTACAAGGTGCAAAACATTATATTAGATACTGTAGACTACAAATACAAAAATACATAATGTTCTTAACTATAGGAAAAAAATTTTGAAATAAAAAGGTATTTTCATAGTCAACTCTTAATTTATAGTTATTTTGTATGTATGTAATAATAAATGCAAATTTTCTAATTTAAGTAACATCTAAAAAAAAATTCTTTCTAGTCACCATAACCACCTAAAATATTGCCCTTCCTATGAGCTGTAGGAGAGAAATTATCAGTATAAAGATCATACTTTAACCAAATACTTGTGAAACATTTTCATTAGCATCTGAAGGGACAACTTTATCAACTTGTGTGTATGAAGGTTTTGTAAATATTGTTTAGCTTAACAAAGGGACAATGATTTAGCAGGGCTAATTTTTTATAGTTAAATATAATGTCAATACTGAAGAGTAAAGCAATACAGATACAATACCAATTGTTGGACTCTTTATAATATTGCTATAGATGAAACCTTGCTTGGTATTCTATAAAATGCCTACATTTCTTTTACAAAAAATGCCAATAAATGTTGATTTTTTTTCCTACAATACAGAAGTAAATTTTAACTGAAAGCATTACATTTTATGAAAATTGATATAATTTCATTATTGCTTACTTTTTGACAAGGTATGCAAATGATGGATTGCATATCTTAACATGAGATATATAACATCTCATTGGTCTGGAACATTTTGTAACAACACTGAAAGTTTTTAGTACGCAATAACTTTATTGATCTTATACACAAAATGTATGCAAAAGATATAAGTCTTTGTGGCTATATGTTTACAAGATAGGATTGTGTGGTGCATGCAACAGAAATTGATTCTGAATGATCTAAACTTTAGGAGAATATACTGATTGATTACTGGGCAGCTAACAAAATCTCCACTAAGGCAGGAAGACAAGGCTTAGGAAGTGAGGAAGGGAAAAGGGAATCTAAAGGATAGTGGCTGCTGTTTAAGTCATACCAAAGAAACAACACACAAGTATCACTTGCCATAGTGGAATAGATGGCCCCAGCTGGTACCACTGCCACAAATGTCACCAAAGGTCCCTATGCTGAAGTTCCTGGTATGGCTGCCATCCCTGCTGCAATTGGATTGTATTTTTTCATAGTCCCTCTAATTTTAATAACTACATCAGATTCAAGGCTCCAAGCAAACATATCTGCCTGACAAGAACTCATACAGTAAGACAATTCCTGACACATGAGAGGAAAGTTCAGTTGTTTGACACTAAAACAAAGAGAAATACCCACATGTTCCATATTTTGGGATGGCATAATCAGTTTGCACCATTCTTTCCAAGTTGCAATTACAATGCTAAAAGCAAACAAAATGTATCTCTAATGAAAGGAAGCACTATTAATAATAGACTCCAAGTTATAGAATCACCTGTGTCCAACGGATGAATGGATAAAGAAAATATGGTACATATATGCAATGAAATGATATTCTGTCTTAAAAAAGAGTCTGCCATTTGCCATGATGTGAATGAAGTTGGAGAACATGATGTTAAAGGGAAATAAACCAGACACAGAAAGACAAACACTGCACGTCCTTGTCTGTGCAGACTCTAAAGCAACGGGACCCACAAAAGCCAAAAGTAGAACAATCGTTCCCAAATGATGGACAGGAGAAGTGGAGGAATGAGAAGATGAAGATCAGAGAATGAAAAACCTCAGTTAGAAGTTGTACCCTGATTGAGAGGAGTAAGTTATTGCTTTTATTGAGTTCTGTTCCATACTATGGTAAATATAGTAAATAATAGTATATTTTACCTTTCAGAATTACTTAAAGGAATACATTTTGCATATTGTCACCATCAAAAGATAAGTATTTGAGGTAAGGGATGTGTGAATTAGCTTGATTTAGTGATTCTACATTTTATTCATAGATCTTAACATCATTTGGTGTCACATATATATGTGCAATTATAATTTGTCAATTTATAAGGAAAAAATAAAAGAAAAAAGATCAAAAAGATAACTATCATTTTGTAGTCCTTCCTCACATAATTAATAAAGAATTAATTCCCACTCCAAAGAGTATGAAAGAAGAAAAAGAAGGAATGAAGATAGTCAAGCAAAGAAGTGAACATTATATAAATGTGTATCTCACTGCATTCAGGTCCAAGTTCAGAATTTCCAGGTGATATTCATTTATCCTCTGGTTTTAATTCTGATATCATCATGATATTCTTAAGTTTATGAACAGAAATGTTAGGAGAACAGAAGGAAGGCTTCTAAGATTTGATTTTTCAGCAATAATAAGCTGTTAGTAATTAAACATATAGAATCAGTGTCAAATATTATTAATATTAAATATGTTCCTATGGACATGGCATTACACAGAGGATCCTAAAAAATGCCTACATTTTGTTCATTACTTCCCTGACTCTGTTGTGTAGAATCAATCATATCTCCCATAGATAATCAAGATCAATCACTGCAGGCAACAACTATAACCTCTGTTGATTTCTTCTCACTCAGAAGTAGAAAAAAACGAAAGTTTAGGAGGAAGTCTCAATTTCTGTATAAAATAAATTGTTGCATGTCTCTGTGCAAAAAACATTTCACCTTCGAGTATTACAACTTGAAAATGAAAATCCCAGTGTTTCTGTATAGGGGAACAAAGGGCTCGGCTGTGGCTCAGTGGCTACAGCAGTGGCAGGTGCCCTTCTAAGTTCTATCTCTTGGTATAAGGACATACACATGACAGTTATTTAAAGGAGTTCACCATATGTTGATAAATAGTTTGGGTCCTGTACCGCTTCTTGAGGGGTGTCGTCCCAATTTTACAAAAACTTTTATCTATCTGAAACTACAGCAGTGACTTTAATAAGCCACTTCACATTTTAATAAGATTATCCTCTTCATATTTTTTACATAATAAATTTTTTTTTTCCACAATAAATTATATAGGATACCATTGTGGTAAATAACATATGATATTGTTGGCAGAATAACACTGGCTGTGATAACTCATCCTTAAGAGCACCACAAACAATTTCTTCCCTTCTGGTATGTGAATGGTCATTTTTCCATGAAGAGGTGCTGTCTATTCCTTCCTTCCACTTGAATTGGTCTATCCTTACTGACTTGATGGTTCAATAGAATCAGCTGAAGCAATATTCTGGACTCCAGAGACTTCCGTAAAATAAGGTTGTGCTTTCTGCTTAGACTTCTTCCAGTACATGTTTATATACAAATAATCCAGGAAATCAGCCAACTTTTAAAATTAGGTACCCCCAAAGCTCTTGGCATGTAGAAAGGATTGAGAGAGTAGATACCATGTGGAAACAAAGAGGTAAATACATAGAGAAGGAGATAGATTTTTAAAAAGAGAGAGAGAGAGGAACCAGGTATGTGAAAAAAGAAGCCAACTTGGAAGCTCATACGCTAGTCAAGACCAGCCAAGCTGACACCACACCCCATGATGTACAAATGAATTGTTCAGTTTGGTGGGATTTCATTATATGTATAGATAACAGGAATGACGATAAATAAAAGAATCTGATCCAAATCTAGTATAATCTTCCTATGGGAACTGGCCCTTTAGTGAAGGAAAGGTTCAGAATAGTAAATTTGCTACTGAATCATTGGCTTGTCCAGTCTGGTTTATGTACCACATGGGCTTCCTGTCACTGGAAAAGTAACTGGTGACTAGATTGGCCCTTGCATGAAGAATCCCTGTTTTTTATTCCATTTGCGACCTGCACTATTGCCATTCTGTCTACTGTACTCACGTTCCTATCAAACAAGCTGGCAGCTAAAGGACATAGACGTCACCTTTTCACTTGATTAATTTCTGTGGTGGAGCTCTATGAAGAGAAATCACATGGGACAAAAATATTCTGAAAATCAAACCTGTTTTGAGTAGTTGTCCCTCAAAATAAAGAAAGAAATAGAGTGAGACTAGCCTTCTACTCTTATTTCTTCCAAGTCCTTGTTCACAACCCTTAGTTACCTCTTTTGCACTAGTGTACATGCTTATCTTAATCTCTGTTTAGCCCAGAATAACATCAAAATATATTCTGCTCAAAATTATGTAATTTCTAGGTTAACTTCGAATTGAATTGAGCCATAAACATAATTTTCTTCCAACCAGTTCTGGGATGTCCTGACAAGTAATCTGTAAATGAGATTACAGCCGTATTTTATTTTTAACTTTTTATTTAAAACAATTCTTTAAAAACTCAACTTATCATAAATATGTACACTTGAAATCATATGAGGCAAAGCAAGGATACAGCTTATGTTATTGAGTAGTGTCAACCTGATGTTAGAATAAGAACATCCAAAATGTATTAGATGTATCGTATAACGCTCAGGTAGGTCCGATGCTATAGTCTCTAGTGTTCAATGGTCAGCCACTCAGCCACTCAGTCTTAAAATACTATGCTTACAAAAAACCTGTTTTTTAAAAGAACAATTATTTTCTAAATGGAACAGCTTCCCAATCCAGTGAATTTCATTGTAATTCTGTTGTCAAAATTTTTTGTAGCCTGCTTACAACATTCCTTTTCATTACAAACATTTTGATATTCTTTTTTTTTTTTTTTTTGTTAATATGCCTGGCGTACTTCTATTTGTACTAGCACAGGAACCCGTCCATGGTGTAGTGTCACGTGTAAGCGCAAGTTTCAAGACAGCAGGATGCACGTAATTTTTACTTCTTCATATGTTTCACTTATTCATCCAATAAACTATTTAAAAATGCATCAGTCTATCTAGCATACATTGCAGTTTTCCACAGCTAGTTGCCTTTTAAAAAACATTTTGATATTCTGAGCCATAAGTACTGAGTGGCAATGCTGCTTTGCAGTATTACCCAAACCACGTGTAAAACTGTGTCTTCCTCTAAATCCCACTCAAAATATCCAGACTTTTAGGCCATTTAGAGGATACGTGAGAGTACTGGAAATACTTTGGTTTCAAAACTCCATGGAAAGTCACCTACTATATTTCAACTTCATAGTGGCAAAGGATTCAATGTGCGAAACTGTTCTTCACTCTGTGGGGGATATCCAGAACTTTTAAGGAACATGATGGGAAAATTTACCAAGGCGGCGGGTTTTACATTTTTATGACAGAGCTCTGTCCTATATATCTGTAGTATCTTGTAAAAGCAATTAGGAACTAACCTACAGGTTCAAATGAACTTATTTAACCTGAACAATCAATTGTAGTGATATTTTGTGTAACTTTAATATGGCAAAGGTACCTTGAGTTTAAAATAGCATAGAGCCGGGTGAACTTTGAGGCAAGATAGAAAATGTATATTGCTATGTATTCCATATAAAAGTCAGCTGGGTATTTTAATAATATTTTCAGTTTCTTGGTCTTAAGCAAACAATATTTTCCATCCTAATAACTGTATTCCGATTACCAGAGTCTGTTTGATTTGCTCAAGCAATAAGTTTGCCTCACATATAATAGCTATAATTGCATTTTCAAGGGATTAATCTTAAAATAATCCACTGCCATTCTCAAATACAATCTGTTGCTCACACAAGAGAGTAGAAATGTGGATCTCACAAGAATCAATATCCTTGAGCCTTACAATCCTTCACTATGATACTCATTCTTGTTTTAATAATTCCCTTGAAGTTATATCACTGGGATTGATTTGATGTTTATTCTTTTGGTAAGGAGTTCCAAATCTTTTTGCTTTACTTTTTCTAAAATCATAACCATTATCTCTCTGTCAGGAAGATGACATTGTGGGTATTCTTCCAGTGGGTAAAAATACAATAGTACACCCAAGATATGGGGAAATAAATGTACTATAGACATGAATGTCATATACTTGATCAAAATATCATTTATCACCTAATTCCATCAAGCAAACTCTGACAATATTCAGGAATTAGTGCTATTTTAGAATCAGTGTTTAAAGATCTGAATGTCATTGAACCTACTGTAAACCATAATTCTGAAAGAGATGAGAAAAGCAGCAGTCTTGCCTGTTGATGGAAAGACAATTTCCATTCTTCCATCTGCCCTGTTGACTGGGAGAAAAGTCTTATCTGTGGAAAATTTTTTTCCCATATACTTTCCATGAAAATACAATAAAGTGATCACATATAAATATAGATTTATCCACAAAATAATCCAAATAAGCACATCTATTTTAAATGATAGTACCTAAACCTTTATGGTTTAGAATGAATGATTAGGTTTTCAAGATTTTAGTATTGAAATATAGGTCCTGGTTAATAGATGAGCTAGTCACTGCTATAAAATCTAAATTTATTTATTTTTTATTTTTTTTTGAGTATATATGAAATCTTTATTATATAAATATCTCTATTTTATTGTATTTTATTTTATTTTTAGGATAAAGAAATATCAGTAACATGCTTTTGACTTCAAAAATCAGGACTTAAGAGAAAACATACAGTATGATAAGAGAAAACATACAGTATGATAACATTAAAACTTAGTCATTTGGAAAATATCCAAATGTATTAAATTTTAAAACATGTATACAGAGAAAGCACGTCAATTTTATGATAGTGATTTTTTTCTGGGCACCAAGTTAAAAGAATTAGAGAAAAGGACAAAATAGACTTCAACTTCTATGCAAATTTCTTTTTAGAGATCTGAAACAATTAAAAAAGAACATATGTATTTGTGAATCCAGGATGGTAGAATCTGTCATTACTATATTACTGTCTGAAAAAATCTCTATTTTAATTATAAACACAGAATAGCTACCCAATCTCTTACAAACCTTTCAGATATCATAAAAGTATGTACCTCAATGCTATACAAATTAACATTCTACAGAAGCAATTAAATTTTTTATATAATGTAGCCAAAATATATAACAATGTGTTACAGGAAACATTTTTTTTTCAAATAATTGAACATTTGACATATGCTTTCAAATAATTCCTGTAATAGATTCACACACATTGCAGATTATCTTGGTCCAACTAGATGCATTTCATACAAAATAATTTTTTTTCTAATTAAAATGGAATGACA
>CAUYPK010101643.1:0-18116 GCA_963574355.1 Loris lydekkerianus | reverse complement strand
CGTATGTTGGAACGCTTCATAAAGTCCCATAATTCTGACACTGAATACTCTGCTTTCTCTCTCTTTTTTCCTACCTGTTTTACTATCTGAGTTATCTCAAGAACTTTGTCTTCTACCTCTGAAATTCTTTCTTCTGCATGGCCTAACCTGTTGCTGATACTTTCCATTGCATCTTTAAGTTCCCTAATTGACTGCTTCAGTTCCTTCAGCTCTGCTATATCCTTTCTATATTCTTCATATCATTCATCTCTTATTTGATTCCATTTTTGGATTTCCTTTTGGTTATTTTCCACTTTATTAGCAGTTTCCTTCATTGGTTCCATCATTTCCTTCATTGTTTTCATCATGTGTATTCTAAATTCCCTTTCTGTCATTCCTAACATTTCTTTGTAGGTGAAATTCTCTGCAGTAGCTACCTCATGGTCCCTTGGAGGGGTTGCTCTGGACTGGTTCTTCATGTTGCCTGGAGTTTCCTGCTGATTCTTCCTCATGCGTGATTTCTTTTACCTGTTTCCTTACCCTAATTTTCCTTTCACTTCCTCTTGCTCTTTATGTTCCCGTGCCTGTGGACTAAGGTTTCTATGAGTCCTTTTGGTACAGGACCAGAAGGATGAGAAGGTTGAAGAGCAAGAAGGGATAAAAGAAAGAAAAGAAAACAAATAAAGAAAATAAAATAGAGAAAGGAGAGGGGGTGGGTAAAATGGAATATTGATGAAAAGAGGAGAGGCACAGAAAGAGGGAGACAGAGCAATATAGGTGTACAATAGGGTACTTTGACACAACCTTTAAAAAAACCCCAACCTCTGGGGATGCCCAGTTGGGTGGTTCCCTTGAGGTCAGCAGCTCTTTGCTAACCTGATTGGACACAGTACCCCACCTCCACCAAGTAGAGAGGAAAGATAAAAAATGCTATAAATCAAACCAAAACAAGCAAACAAAAAAATTGACGGGATAAAATTGGGTGAAAAACCAAATAATAGGCGTAGAAACACTAGCAAAAATGACATTCTAATTATTGAAAAAGGCAGCAATGGGAAATTGTATTTAAACTAGAAAAATGGAGAAAGAAAAGAAAGAGAAAAAAAAGAAAAGAAAAAATCTGTACAGAAAAGGTTAAAATTAAAAAACAAAACAACAACAACAAAATTAACAAAAAGCAAACAAACAAACAACCAAAAACAAAGCAGTATATATATCTTGTTGAATATTGTCTGGGCAACAGGTGGTCTGGGCAACAGGGGTATGAGATGTTAATCACAATGCTGATACAACTGGAGGCCTCCACTGATTTTTCAAACCCCACAGGGTGGAGACCCTAAATCTCTCTTCAGCCCTCTTAAAAGGCACCTTAAACTTCTAAACTTGGCTAAGCAGAAGCTTTCCCAGGAAAGTGCTTATCGCTGGAATCACTGCTGAAGTGTCTATCTACTTACCCAGTGTGTCAAAACCGGTCTCAACCTGCCCCTGAGGGTTAAGGCTGTAAGGCAGCTCAGTCCCCACCTTTAGGCTGCTCAGTCACTAGATTACAAGCTCCCGCCCTATCCTTGCTCTGCAACCCTGAGAATGGAGCTTGCTGGGGCAGTTCTCTCACAATGCTCCCTGCAGCCCACAGCTGAACATTATTAGCTCCATCCAGCTCACTGCCTCAGTCTGAGGCCCTAGACAACTTCCAAAGTTCTCCACACTCCTGCTAAAGCTCTCCCCAAGGAAGTTCAACTGAGTGCCAAGTCCAAAAACAACAAAACAGTTCACAGGTAAGGCCTTTCTAGTTTGCAGTCTCGCTGCTGCTGTACTTACAGCTGCCAGCGGGATTAGACCGATTGAACACACGCAACCACTTGCCAGTTTTCCACTGTTTTTGTCCTCCTCTTGGGGTCCAGAAGTCTCTCACTGACTCCTGTATCCTCAATGGGATGATTATAGGCAGATCCTACCAGCCAGAGATGCCTGGAGTCTTATCTCCCCAGATTCACTGTGCCCAGTTGCAGGGAAGCTGTTACTCGGCCGCCATCTTGCTCTCACTCCCTACTCTTACTTTTGATTCTGTGTCAGTGGCTTCTGTCAAACCAGTTATGCCTCTATATTGATTAGTTTTAATTTTTAGATAATTGTAGTACTTCATCTCATTTTCTCAATGTTTCAACTAAGTTTTCTTGGAATTTGGGTTTTAGAGATACATACAAATTTCCTGAGAAAAGCCAGGAAGGAATTCACACATGAAAATGCTACTTCTGATAAGGCCTGGCCTGGCTGGCTGTTGACTCTGCCTGGGTAGAGCAGCCTGGAAGAGACTGGGACCTGGAGGTGAAACAGCATGCTTATAGGATGAGGCTAGGTCCTTACGGTACAGGTCCAGCTTTAGGTGCTGGAAGGCAGTGCAGCCTGACGAGTTGTAAATGCCATGAGCATGCACCTGGCAGACCTGTGACTACAGAGGGCATAATTGACTGAGAACCCCATTGCTGCACTCTGGAATACATCACTTGGTTTGTGCCAAGGCCCTCTCCCACAGGCTGCTCACTGCCAATGGGTAAATGTGATGGAAGGATTATGTAGCTGGCCTATCCCTGAGAAACACAGTACTCCTTGAGGAGTGACTTTGGCTGCGATACCCTGGGACATTTCCTGAACCCTTCTTAAGACTGATGGACAGTCTAAGAGATTCTGCTTTCTCCCATTCTCTTGTTCATTGGAGGTCAACGTGCATCACAATCTGAATGCCTCCTGGCTTTCTCAGTTTCCCATTCTAGTCTGTTTCATAAAGGCATATTCTGTAGTAAAATCCTTGCACACTTCATCCTGTCTTGCCATCTGCTTCCCAGAGAATATGGATTAATACACAGGTAGATTGCAGCATGCAGCCACTGTAGCTACAAAAAAACAGGCATTAGGAGATCCTAGTGGAAGGAATATGTTGGCAAGAAACGCAGATGCCCTGAGGGGACATTCAGCAATCCCAGTGGCAGACAGGAAGGAGATTTCAGGAAAATTCTTTTCTAAGCTGGTAGGGAACAAGGAAATGCAGCCCTCCATTGCTATAGGAAACCTAGAAAGGATAAAGACAGTACAATCCTAAGGAGGCTGAGATGATGCTAATTATTGAGATTTGAATTGAACCCAAGAGATGACCCACAGGGGTATAAGGTGAAGTAAGCATCCTGAGAACAAAGAACAACTATGGTTATAAAAACTGGGGTTAAGATGAAAGCCAAAGTGGCAGCTGGATGGGGATGAAATGATATTCTAGATACTGAATGAGAATTCCTTAAATCCTCCCAACCAAAATAAAGGTTGGTTCTAGAAACTAACACAAGATTTGACCTTTAGTGATAGAGAAAGATCTTGTGTAGGAAGCCCAAGAGCTCAGCCATAGGAGGGAAGAGAACTATTGGGGACCCTGTAGAGTAGAGGCAGCATTCATATGGCCTGAAAAATAGGGCCACTCACTGAGGTGACTCTGCCATAGTCACTGTACTGACTATACCTGGGATCTGGGCTGGTCTGTGAGACAACATAGACCTGGAGGCCAGAGAGGTTCCAGAGGACCGAAAATACTGAGCTGTTTCAACTGCATTTTACAATTGAAAGTATGTTGATGGAAAACTATCCAAGTCACAGTCTTTAATCTTAACATATTTTGGCTGACTGACAAAGAGAAATATGTATAAAACTATTCATTGTTTTCACAAATATTCACTGGGCAACTATGTGCAAAGCAAATATAGAGAGATGCTGAGTTATAAAGATATATCTATGCTGTGACATATATCAATTATTTGCACCTGAAAGGTATATTCATTTCATTGGAAGTCTCAAGAAACCATGAAAAATTAAGTGGTGAAATAGCCAAATGTGATCTAAGATCATCAGACCCTAAAGTAATGAGAATATACAGTAAATGAGAGCCTCAGTTTATTCACTTTTGTTGAGTATCCTTGTAGGTAAAACCAAAGATTCTAGCATATTTCTCCCAAGAAATATGGGGAATTGGCAGCACTAAATCTAGATTTGTTCTCCAAAGAAATCTGAAGGCCAATGTTTCTCTAACTTATACCATTGTCGTCATGGATGACCAAATTTGGCATAGCTATTCTGGAACCAGAGCTTGTGAGAAATTAAAGTATTGCAAAAGCCAGGAGAAAATTGGAAGTAAAATCTCTTAGTTTAAATACAGGCTGAAAATATCTGTCAAATTATGAAAGTCCACTTTTTTAAGTCACTTCTCACCATTGCTGGCCACGTTGTCTCTAATAAGAGAAATATATGGTGCAATTGAGTTAGATCAATGTGCATTTTTGCAATCTGACTTATGAAAAAAATTTAAGCTGAGTGAAATAACTTGCGAACTTTCCCCACTGTCATTGCAAACTTATCAGTGGAGATACAAAGGTATTTTATGAGCTTTGAGAAAAGCTACTCCCCTGGTGTCAAGGCAGAGGTTAATCTTGTTAATGGGTTACAGGCTGGCTGTCTCTATGGTCTTCATCATACCAGGTAAAAACTGCATGCCATTGTTATGTTCTGGCTTCAACATAAAGCTGCCCTTGGAACTGTAGATACATGTGGGTTAAGGCAATCACCTTTAGTGTCTCAATGATATTACCAAATGTTATGCCCAACCCAATAGCCTAATGTTGCATTCTGGAAGGCGAGCCTGATTTACTACTGTGTCTGAAACTTTTATTGGAACAGGATACCGTGTTTTCTTTCCAGTGACTGCACAAGAATGATATACTCTCTCAAAGGTGTCTTAGCCCAAGATACCTATAAAGCTACTTTCAAGTGTTTGTAAGATTGGAATCAAAACATGAGCTCATTGGTCTTTCGCTGCAAATATCATTATTTGTTTAAATGTCCTTTTCTGCCGTATTACAATATCAGGAAACTACTCTTTATGTGTTCACTAACAGCACAATTGAAATCAGGAAAACCAGGCTCAAAGTCTGCCTGGCTTAGATCACTATGTTGATTTAACTTAATTGAAAGATTGGAAAAAAGAGGGGAAGAAATCCCAAGTCCTTATCTCACATTGATTTACCTTAAGTTAAATGATGGTTTTATTACTTTCTGTCAATATTTGTTGGATGTCTATCACAGGCAGAGATAGCATAAGAGAACATCAGGAACTAAGACACACTGTGCTCTCGGTGGGCTCCCACAGTTAAGTGGGGAACAAGGCATAAGATTAGAGATAAGTGTTACCAAGCAGGTGCAAAGTATAGCTGTTCACATGACTACATAGAGATGACATCTTTGCCAAACATGGTTCATGGTGCAGCTCTGCCATGGTCACTGATACAACAGGCATACATGGCTTCCACAAAACCAGCATCAGGAAGTAGTTGATGATTCAGTGCATCACATGTCATTTAGTCCCTTAGATGCATAATGTTCTTCCTGGACTATTTCCTCCTCAGCATTGGGCTGGAGAGGGGTAGGGTATGCTGAGGAGAGAAATTCTATTCATTCCTAATATTCCAAAATAACCAACAATTTCTTTAGGAATCTCCCTGATCCTTTACTAAGGAAACCCATGTTCTTTTGCTCCATAGCACCCTATAATTCTTATAGTACTTATTGAGCTTTAACTATGAATGCATGTTTAATTTAATTATTTGACTCTCCTAATATTATATTATTAAATAATTTTGTGATAACAGAAACTCCACAGTCTAGCTTACCAGGATCTAGTACAGAGTCTGATATGTGATCAACACCCAGTAAATAATTATATGAGCAAATAACCTATGATAATTATATAAAAAGCCTTCTGTTAGGTCTATCTTGAGAAGTTGAGCAGTTTGTACCTGGTGCAACTCCAGGGGACACTATTCATATCAAAGACCTTGTGAATGACTTTTTCTGTACTAGTGCAGTGTACAACCAGTATAATTTTACATCATGGTCTTGCCTCCCATCTGCTATGTGTATCGCACCCAAATTTTTCCTTACTGAGTTAGCTAAAACACAAACTTTTAGTGTGTAATAAAAGCTAGAAATTACATTTTAGCCTGCATGTCCAATGAAACTCAATGAAAATTCCTTAGAAAACTGCTTATGACTTACAAATCTAACATCTGCATGGCCATTCACAAGGATTAAAGTCTTGGAATCCGGTACAGCAGGAAATTATTTGTCATTAGTGAAGGCATTCTGGTGGTGGTGAAGGAATATACTCAAAGGAAATTAGGACAGTCTTGAGTGAACCAACATTCTTATTCTTTACCTGCTTTATCCAGTTTAGAAGCAGCAAACCTCTTCATCTCCAATCATATATATACACATACATACATATGTGTGTATATGGGTGTGTGTATGTGTGTATGAAGGGAGGGAGGGAGAGAGAAAGGGTTTTCAACATCCTAAAATAGATGAACAAAACAGAAACCCAAGATGACGATAGAAAAGATACAATTTTAATACTTATGTACTTTTTATGCTATGATGTCGTCAAAGTTAACTACAAACTTAATGTCAATTTCTCTGGTTGGGCCCAGCCACAGGAGGAGCATCCATCACACTGGCCCAGGTAGATCAACCATTGATGTTAAAGCCATTATTGCTAAGGAATGACCTAGGTGTTATCTATTGACAGTGTATGCTCAGAAAATTACTCGTCATCTGGTAAGTGCAGCATGTTGGAACATAATTTTGCCAGCTACTTTCAGCTTTACATATTGTATTCTCAGGTTACTTTCCTGTACTCTGAAATTATTGTATCTGTGAAAATTCTTCTTTTCCCTTAATGATTGTCGATCCACCTACATTAATTGTTTGGTATATATTATATAAGTTGACTTATCTGTCTACAAAGGACTGTCTATATTATATTCTAGTTTGCCTTAAGGCCCTTGAATAATTCGGGTAACTTCAAGATTTGGTTTCCCTGTTAATTCCATTTAGATTTCACTAACTCCTGAGTTCATTTTCCTACTGAAGGATTTAAATTGTACTTTTAGCATTTAAAATTCAAAAATGAATCATAGCTTTTTTGACGACAGTTACTAGTTAAGTTGCACGCAAATATCTGTTCCCGAGCTAGTTTTAAAATCCTCCTTCTCATGACTACCATACCAATGTTCATTTTTACAATGTTCATTCTCTTTACATCCAACAGCCATCTTGCAGGTATGTGCCTTCATGTTTGAAGGTTCATACGTGGTGCTGCAAACTTGTCTCAGAGCCAATAAATTTGCCTGTCTGGGACAGGGCTGGAACATCTGTGTTTTTAACAAGACAATTAGATGCACGCCAACACTGGAAACCCACGCCTTAATTTATACCTCTCCCAATGTGCCTATTTTTCTTTTAGTTGTGTCCTAGTCTTATACACTCTTACAAATATGTCCCTGGAGAACAGGGGCTACATTCTATATATCTTTCCCCTTCAGCTGGGGCCCAGGACAGTGTCTTGCCCAGAGCATGCATCCAAGTTAACATTTGTTTTGCTGAATGTACTCTTGGGAGATATATAAACAAATCAAATCATATTTGCACTGAATTTCAGGGAAAATTCTAATTAATTAACTAAGCAAACTTATTTGCATCTATGGCTATTTTTATGAATTTGAATATCCCTGTAAAGGTAGGGAAATGTACCAATTTGATCTTAGAGTAAGTTCTAGAAGAGCACCATTGAATAGAAATTTCAAAAATAATGAGAGTATACTATTCGGTGTCATTCAATATGGTAGCCACATGTAGCTATTGAGCAATTGAAATGTGTCTTGTATGACTGAGGCACTAAATTTTTAATTTCATGTAATTTAATTCGTTTTTAACTTACACAGCCTCATGTGGCTAGCAGCTTCCTTCTTGGACAGAGCCCTCTAAAGGAGAAATACACAGCCTTTGGCACCTAATAAGCTATGCATTTTTATTCTTCTCTTGTTTTTTCTTCCTCTACATAGTGTCTGGCTTTTCTTATTTGTTTTCTGTCAACCTGAACTGGAAAATTTTCATTCTTTTTTTCTTCCTTTTGTTGGGCTCTCCTTGGCTTTCTGTTTTAGCTGTTTTTGTTTTACTATATTTAAAAACTTACTTTCCTTTCCTATTAGTCCTATTGGTGTCCCTCATGGATAAAATAGATGATGGTCCAGGATACAAAACTTCCTGACTTCTTAAACTCAGTAGGAATTTAAGAACATACAACTTCCTTTGGTGAAAGAATCAGCAAATACCCACTGAAGGTTCTGGGTGATTTCTATATGGCTCCTCACTGTCCTTGTTCAACCAGAGGCTTTGATCTCAGGTCCCGGATGGATTGGCAATACATTTCAAGTGTCACTTCCTCTCCTTTTGGCCAAACTTGGAGCTTAACACCTCTGCTAATTCAACTCTTCCACAAAGTAAATTGTCATGCCAAGATAGGTGCAAAGATCAGCCCATCTGATTAAAAATCCAGCCATGCAGTTTAAAATGTCAGACTGTTAAAATGTAGAACTAAATGAAGCAAGTAATCCAGTGATTTCCTAGCCAGGCGTACCAGATGCACACACCTGGAGACTGTTTGTAGATGTTGACAGTAGTGCTCACTTGTAATCCTTTCCATCTGGGTCCTTTAGGAATGGACTGTGTTGGACAGTTTTTAGTTTGGATGGTTAACTTGAATGACATCAAGGAGAAGGAAAACATACAGGGATGGTTAGTAGACACACCACCTCCTCCCAAATATAACTTAAGCTCTTTGCAGGGAGGGGCATTTCAAATATTAGGGCAGTGGTCTTCAATCTTAAGTGTGCCCAGAGGGATCATTAAACGCAAATGTTGGAGCCCTCTCCCAGAGTTTTTGAGTTGGGAGGGTGAGATAGGATGGGATACCATACTGATAATTTGCATTTCTAACAAGTTCCTAAGTGATACTACTGGTCCAGGGACCATGCTTGAGAAACACATTCTCAAGGAACATATACTACATAGTCACCATAAATCCTAAATTTTCCAGGATACTTCTAATATTAGAAATACTGTCATTTTATTCTTTTCAGTAAAGCCGATGTTTTTAAATGTGTGGCTTAATTTGTATAGATTGGTCAGACATTTTATATGAATATTCATACAAATTAATTCAACAGTAATTTCCAACTGTATGCCAGATAACTACACACCCTTCTGAGGGTGTAGACATGAGCCAGTCTCTTATAGAGACTGTGGTAGTGAGTGTGGGCAGGGAATACACCACAAAGTGAACAAGTAAATATGGTAACGATGTGGTGCTAAGAGGAATGGAGCATAAGGAGTTATGTCAGTACCTGAAGAACATGAGATGGAAAGTTGGGTACTTGGGGAGTCTTCCTGGAGAAGGTGACATTTAAGTTGAGATCTAGTGAATAGTAAGTAGTTAGGTGAGTACAGAAGAGGAGAGCAAAGGTGGGAGAGGGGAGAGAAAACAACAGCATGGAGGACTGGGGAGGAAACTCATCTTGGATGCTCTGCAGGAAGTGAAGGGGATCTCTGTATGGCCTTGGTGTAGAATTTGAGGAAGAGTGTGTCACATGACTAGGAGGGACCACACTGGACCTTATGAGCAGGGGTAAGGAGTTTGGATTCATTCTATTAGCCTCAAGCCAAGCTTTCTGTCTGCCATATCCCTCACCATATTTTTTTATTTTGGAAAATAAACGTTTTCCTCAGGAGGAAAAAAGATATATGTAGGTCAAATAAGGACACCCAATGCTGCAAACAAAATGCAACTTTAAGGGAAGAGGGAGGAAGGGGAGGGGAGGATGGATGGAGGGAGAGTAATTGGTGGGACCACACCTACAGTGCATCTTATAAGGGTACATGTGAAATTTACTAAATGTAGAATACAAATGTCTTAACACACTAACTAAGAAAATGCCATGAAGGCTATGTTAACCTGTTTGATGAGAATATTTCAAATTGTATATAAAACTGGCACATTGTACCCCACGATTGCATTAATGTACACAGCTATGATTTAATAAAAAAAAATTTCGTGAAGGCTAAATTAACCAGTTTGATGAAAACAATTCAAACTGTATATAAAACCAGCACATTGTAAAAAAAAAAAAAAAAAATACAACTTTGTTTTTTATCTCCCACATTCCTGATAGAATTTTAATGAAAGGGTTGAATATCTTCTACCCCAAGATAAATTTTTTTTTGTTCATTCTTAGGTAATATATACTTCTTATGCTTATAGACAGCTGAAATAGTCTCAGTTCACAAATCATTGTCCAGTCCAAGCTACAGAGGAATATTGTCCCTTTCCCAGGCTTGAATACTGCAGTGAAGAAAGGGGCATGAACTTGGATTTCTCCTCCCTGATCTCCCAGCATGTTGGCCAGGCCACTCAAGGGTCTGAATACAAAGAAAAGTGGAAAAGGGAAGGGGTAAGGGAATGGAGTTGATCCCTTCTAAGCTGGTTCAGTTTCTTCATGCCTGGCAGATGTGTAAACCTGGCCCTTTGTCATGTGGGCCGTTTTGCAGGGCTCTTTGGAGGATCTCTGTTTGAACCTTCTAACCTTGATCCACTTGAAGTAGGCACATGCTTCTTTCTTCTGCTTGATCACTTGGATCAGCTCCTTCTACCACCCACGTGTAGCAGATCCTTATGTTATCTTTCACTATGTGCTCTTAGCCTAACTGGTCTTCCTGCAGGTAGAATGGGCATTCCATGCTTCTGCCATCATTCCACATCTCATCTCAGTCTTAGCATCTCCTTTCCTGGATGCTTGGGGGCTTCTCCAAAACAGAAAGAGCCCCTTTAGGCCTTGAACAGTCATTTCCCTGAAGTAGGGGAGAGCATTAATGCCAAAACAGTAACCCCCGAAAGAGAGGCAATGAGAGTCATTGGATAAATGACTTTACTTCTATTTAATTTCATCGGACAGTTCTGAGACCTGTTTTACTAGTTCCCAGATGGTCCTTATTGGGCTTGAGCCCCAATTACCCACATTATTTACCAACTCAATAACTCACTCTTTTGTGGCTTTTGCTCTCTTCCCTGTTTCGCTTTGCTCATTCTCTCACTTCTGATTCGGGGTATCACCTTCCAAATCTTCTCCATTCCAGTCATTGTCTCAGGGTCTGTTCTCAGGAAAACATCAAAGTAGGATGCCCTAGCAATCCAGGTTATCTTTCACTTCTTCTTGCTGGGGTCCTTCTACTCTATAGGAAAGCCAGTTAGACAGGAACTGAAACCACACCTCACTTAACTGTCTCTTTTTGTTGCCCATATCTTGGCCAAAGGAACCACTAAGGTATCACTTCACTGGTAAAACCCTGGAAGTGTGGACCATCCCAATTAGCCAACCCCACTCTGTTTTCACAGTCCAACTTTAGTCTTCATATCAGAGAGTTGTTTCACCCTAGTCCTTGTAATAAGGCCAGGAGTCTTATTCCATGCATACACTGAACTGGGGAGGCTTGAGACTGGGGCGACACCTGGCATATCTTAAGATGAAGTACAAGTATGCGTAAAAATAATTACACTCCACTCTCCACTCCCACCAAGCCTCCCACCTTTGTATGGTTCTCAGAAAGTCAGAACCAAGTGGAAAATCCATGGCACTTAATTGGAGGTCACCCAATGAAGAAGCCTTTGGCTATCCAGCTGTCCTACAGGAAACCCACCAGTTGCCAAGACCCGTCACTGCTTCCTTTGCCCCACATAGAGCTTTCAATCTGGTTTTTAGTGCTTCATTCTACAGAAGGGTGGTATCCCTGGATCATAAGCTGTTGAAGACTAGCTTCCAATATAGACACACACATATACACAAACACACATGGAAATAAATTATATAAAGAGCAAGAAAAAATTAAAACTATAACTGTTAACCTCAGAGTAAGGAAAATATTGAATTAATTAAACTTGAATTGTATACTATAAAAGAAGAAGACTCAAAATCCTCTAATATTCTTGGAAATTTAAAAAAAAATGATAGCTCCCTCACTCTGCACACTTTCCCCCTGAGGTTTTTAAATAGAATCATTGGAAGAAATTTTCAAATCATTCTTACTAGAAGTAGAAAAAAAGTCCAAAGAGATGGATATGATATGAGAAAATATACGAAGTTAGGAGATCAATCTAGGAAGTCAAATATCTCACTGATCAATATGGCAGAAATTTGAGGACAGAAAGCAGCTGTGTAGAAATTTCTAAGAAATGTGTCAGTCAGAGAACACTGCAATGGAAAACCTTCAAACATCAGTGGCTTAATAAAATTACTTTTCTTGCTGACAGAAAGGTTACCACCAAGATGCTTCTCTCTTTATGATAACTAAGGGACCCATGATCCTTCTCTCTTGTGGCTCTACCTTCGCAGCAACTTGATATTTGCTGCATACTTCTGGCAAATGAAAGAAAAGAGAGTAACCTATCTATTTCTTCACTGCCTTAGCCCAAAGTAACACATGTCACTTCTCCTATTGTTGGTGATAACTTATCATCTGGCCCACCTAGGTTCAATTGATGGATGAATAGAGGTCAGACTCTGGAAGGAGAAAAACGAAATTCCAAAGAGAGGTTAGCTATCTCTGCTACAAAGTTCAAGAAAGATTTCCATAACTCAAGTACATGATCTCCAGATTGAAAAGACCCCCTGAAAGTATAATTCAAAGAACTAAAAGATTCACATCAGGATGCATGATTGTGAAATTTCAGAACATAAATGACTAGGAAAAGATCCTAAAATAATTCAGGAAGAAAAATCAGTTTACATAGGAAAGATCATGAATAAAAAGTTTTGGATTTAGCAATTCTGTTAGAAGAAAATGGAGCAATGATTTCTAAAAATTCTTGGGAAAAATAATTTCCAACCTAGAATGCTATATCAGCCAACCTATTCATTCAGAGTAAGAGTAAAACAAATATATTTTTTAAAAGGTATCTCACATAGTTTATAGAAATTCCCTGGAGCATGAGCCATACCACAGTAAGCCAAATGAGGTCCTGAAACAGGAGATCCAATATAGGAAAAAAGAAAAGGAAATACCCAGGCTGATGGCAAAGAGAAGTTTCAAGTAGACAACTGTCAGAAGTCCAGGAAAGTAACTGGCCTTAATGGACATAAAAATGGAGAGTACTAGAGAGGAAGTCAGAAAGCAGAAAAAAGATAATTGATACATAAACTGAGATTTAACTGCATGGAAATCTGTATTACCATAATACCATAGGATATGGGAAGAATTAGTCATATCTAAAAAAAGCCTTGGTGCCCATAACACAGTGGTTACAGTGCCAGCCACATACACTGAGGGTGGTGGGTTCGAATGCGGCCCAGGCCAGCTAAACAGTGACAACTGCAACAAAACATAGCCTGGCGTTGTGGCTATGTAGCCTGTAGTCCCAGCTACTTGGGAGGCTGAAGCAAGAGAATCACTTAAGCCCAAGAGTTGGAGGTTGCTGTGAGCTGTGACACCATGGCACTCTACCAAGGGCGATTGTAGTGAGACTGTCTCAAAATTTAAAAAAAGAAAAAAAAGAAAGAAAACAAAACTAAGCAAAGAAAAATGAGACAATTATCAGCACAAGGGGGAGAAAAGGGTTACAAGAAAATTAGCTTAGTCATAGTACACATTTGGCTTATATTTACTCAATAATGCTGAATAACAATTTAACACGAAGTTATGACCTACTCATATTTGGATGATGGGTTGAGGTGAATAGGGATATAAGAAAACTATATAATTATATATCAAAATGGGTAATAAATAGATGATGTCACCTAAAACACTGTTTCTATTATGAAATTAACTTAATCTGAGCTAATTTGGGGTTTTGCAATTTATTATCTTACATAAACCTCAAATATGTTTAAGAAAAGTTTAGATTTCCCATTAAGACTGCCCAGTGAATTCATCCTTTGGTGCGCAGTTTCTACTCTCAACACACAGATTTAAAAAAAAAATAATGAGACCAAATATTGCTGTGGTCCAGAAAAATAACACAAGGCAAAATGATAAGCAGAGGTGAAGCCAGCAACTTCTTAGAATCTAGGTTTGATAGCAAATGATTGCTTTTGCAAAGTAGACTAATGTAGCCTCTGATTCTCCTTGTCCATGTGAGATGCACTGGGCCAGGCTTACTGCTTGAAGCTAGAGGCTTTTCCTCCACTAATGAAAACAGCCTGGAAAATCCTGCTGCTACTCACTGCCGGGGTCAGAACTCACTGTTATCTGTGGGCCAAGACAGTGGGAGAACATAGACATAGTTGGTCCACTAGGAAGTTAGCCAAATCACCAACTGGCTTGGGGCCCAGGTCTGCAATACCTCTAGCTCACTAAAAAAGGCAAGGACAATGAATTAGATTTTAAACCTGGTTCTAGAGTTGAAGTCTAGTGTCCAAAGAAAGAAAAAATAAAATTATTAGAAAAAGATGAAGTCTTTAGAGAGAGAAAAAGAGAAAGCAAAATCTCACTCTCAAAATGAGCTTGCAAACCAAAATGCAAAAACAGTGACATAATTTAATGCAAGAAACATTACAAAAAATATTGATAATTAAATCATTACATAAGTTCGTTTCATTTCAAATTAACTTATAGGGAAGTATGACAAAGGCTTTAAAATTGGCTTTGCTTCTAGGAAAATAGAGTAAACATGCTTTCTCCTATTTCTCCAGCTAAGTACAGCTAAACACCCTGGACACTGCACATAAAACAAATAAAACAAACCTCTGAAAGGTGGAAAAAAGAAGGCAGACTGGCTAGGGACTGTGAGACCTGACGTTTTCTTTTTGCATCATATATTCCAGACTGGATACCTGGAAATGCCAATAGATAGAAACAAAAAATGCCTGAGAAAAGCCAGATCTCTCTAACCAAAGACCAGGAAAAGGATAACTGGCAATATAAAGCACGATACTAACCATCCTACTCCAGGCTAACACCACAAAAAAAAAAAAAAAGAAAGAAAGAAAAAAGAAAAACTACAAACACATTGCAGCTGCACCTCCGGTAGATATGTCTCAGCTATTGTAACAGTCATGCCGTTATTCTCAGGTCCCCACTTCTTTGATATCACTCCAGCAGAGTGAGGTTTAGGGTACCTCATTACATCTTAATGAAACTATAGAACATGTAGGGGACACACACAAGATCCTAAGAGCTGCCAGAGAGTGAAGACAGAGAACAAACTCTCAGTGGTTAGATTTCCAGCACATTTCTCCATAATTGGAAATAGATGCCAATATATAACAAAGTAATAGCCTCAGAGTGTTGAGGGTAAATGCCAACCCAGGATTGTACACTGAGTTAACATCATTCTAAGGCCAAAGCACAGTAAAGACATTTTCAATTACACAAAATCTGGGACCTGCACTTACGTAACAAGAAGTAAGGGGCTTCTGAATGAAGAAATGCAAGCTCAGAAGAAAATGTGGGGTATAATGAGCAATGCAGAGCCTAAAATTAATACAATATGTAAGTAATCATAATTAACTCTGACAAGGAACAAGGTGTTGTTTTTTTTTTAAGAGATGAGTAAAATTACAGATACTAATAACAGGAGAGTGGGTGGAAGTTTCTATGGCTAATTGAAGTTCTTGCCAAATGCTGGTGGAGGGTGGGACTATCAGATAACCTTTCAGTTGTTAGAAAATGTTAAACTTGCTATGTTTACTAACATGTAATGCATTATTACTAAAGTCAAACCTTGACTTATTAAAAGAAGAATTAAGTTATTAATCCCACAGAATTTAGAAAAAAAAAACAAAAATAGCAGCAAAAAAGATAATAAAGAGAAAGAAAAAAGGTAGCATTAATAACTTTATCTTGTTAGTAAAAATACATGCAAACAGATTAACACACTTATTAAACACAGAGATTATCACACTGGATAAAATTTAAATGTACCCACAATTCTGCCCACAAGAGAAGCACATAAACATGAAACAAATGACCCAAACTATTTGAAAATAAGGTATTAAAATTATATATGTGTCCAGGGAAAAACCAATTACCAAAACAAAACAGGCATTTTTTTTTTTTTTACAGTGTTCAACCTTTATTTTATGGCAAGCTGCTTTAATGAAAAATATTCAAATATTTTACAGAAACTATTGAGATGAAAAATCTATAAATACTTTGAAAATGTTTAGGATTTGAGAGAACAGTTAAGAACAACTGTTGGCCACAGCATCCTGAGAATTTTTATCATAGTTATGTTTCAAGAAAACAAACTATGGAAGACATTCCCCAGGACATGGTTGTAAGGAAAATTCAGTGATTCATCAAGACTCAGTTCAATTCACAAAAACGTGCCTTCAAAAGTCATCTGCACCTGCACTAGGGGAGTGAGGTCAAAACAGGGTCCCATTGGTTGTCTGGCCCATCATATTTTATTTTTTTATATTTTTATTTATTTTTATTGTTAAATCATAGCTGTGTACATTAGTGCAATCAAGGAGTACAATGTGCAGGTTTCGTATACAATCTGAAATATTCTCATCAAACTGTTCAACGTAGCCTTCATGGCATTTTCTTAGTTATTGTATGTAGACATATGTATTCTGCATTTAGTAGGTTTCGCCTGTACCCATTCTAAGATGCACCGTAGGTGTGACCCCACCTATTACCTTCCCTCCACCAAAACCTCCCCCCTCCCTTCCCCTTCCTTGGTCCTTTCCCCATATTCTTGTGCTATAGTTGGGTTATAGCCTTCATATGAAAGCTATAAATTGGCTTCATAGTAAGGCTGAGTACATTGAATACTTTTTCTTCCATTGTTGAGATACTTTGCTAAGAAGAATATGTTCCAGCTCCATCCATGTAAACATGAAAGAGGTAAAGTCTCCATCTTTCTTTAAGGCTGCATAATATTCCATGGTATACATGTACCACCATGTGCTAGTCCATTCTTGGGTCGATGGGCACTTGGGCTGCTTCCATGACTTAGCAATTATGAATTGGGCTGCAATAAACATTCTGGTACAGATGTCTTTTTTATATTGTGACTTTTGGTCTTCTGGGTATAAACCAGTAAAGGAATTATAGGATTGAATGGCATGTCTATTTTTAGATCTCTAAGTATTCTCCAAACATTCTTCCAGAAGGAATGTATTAGTGTGCATTCCCACCAGCAATGTAGAAGTGTGCCCTTTTCTCCACATCCACACCAACATCACTGGTTTGGGGATTTTGTTATGTGAACTACTCTTACTGGGGTTAGGTGATATCTCAAAGTAGTTTTGATTTGCATTTCTCTGATGATTAAAGATGATGAGCTTTTTTTCATGTGTTTGTAGGTCATGGGTCTGTCTTCTTTAGAGAAGTTTCTCTTCAAGTCCCTTGCCCATCCTGAGATGGGATTACTTGTTCTTTTCTTGATAATACTTTTGAGTTCTCTGTGGATTCTGGTTATTAAACCTGCCTTGGAGGTATAACCTGCAAATATTTTCTCCCATTCTGAGGGCTGTCTGCATGCTTTACTTACTATGTTCTTGGCTGTGTAGAAGCTTTTTAGTTTGATCAGGTCCCAGTAGTGTATTTTTGATACTGTTTCAATTGCCTGGGGAGTCCTCCTCATAAAATATTCACCCAGGCCGATTCCTTCAAGAGATTTCCCTGTACTTTCTTCAAGTATTTTTATATTTTCATGTCTTAAGTTTAAATGCTTTATTCAGTGAGAATCTATCTTAGTTAATGGTGAAAGGTGTGGATCCAGTTTCAGTCTTTTACAGATTGCCAGCCAGTTCACCCAGCACCATTTGTTAAATAGGGAATCTTTTCCCCACTGAATGTTTTTAATTGGTTTGTCAAAGATCAAATAACAGTAAGTAGCTGGATTCATCTCTTGGTTCTCTATTCTGTTCCAGACATCTAATTCTGTTTTTGTGCCAATACCATGCTGTTTTGATCACTATCAATTTGTAGTGAAGTCTGAGGTCTGGTAGCGTGATTCCTCCTGTTTTGTTTTTATTTCTGAGTAATGTCTTGGCTATTCAAGGTTTTTTCTGATTCCATATAAAACGAAGTATTATTTTTTCAAGGTCTTTAAAGTATGACAGTGGTGCTTTGATAGGGATTGCATTGAAATTATATATTGCTTTGGGTAGTATGGCCATTTTAACAATGTTGATTCTTCCCAGCCATGAGCATGGTATATTTTTCCATTTGTTAACATTTTCAGCTATTTCTTTTCTTAGAGTTTCATA